>QEYC01000232.1:0-221390 GCA_009935795.1 Pholiota adiposa | reverse complement strand
CCATACTTGCCTTGCCAGATTTCCACTCCGGCACACCAGCGCCTGGGCACAAAAGGCACAAAGTGTGTCGAATATGGCACCCTTTCAGCTCGAGTTGGAAATGCCCAGAGGGATAAGAGAGAGCAGGGTAGGAATGGCTCGGAAATGTGCGATGGCCAGCAACTGTCGTACGAACGGCGATGGAATGAGAGAGACAATGGTCGGACAGAACACGTCAGGAACACGCGGCCGAAAGGACATCGTCGACCGTAAGTGAACAACATTGTTGGTGATTGAGTTTGTGAAGGCGCGGAGATTATCTCTCTCTACTTTGATGGAGCGGTTGGGAGTCATCAACATCCGCCTACCGCCCGCGGGTGGCTTCGGGATGATGTTGGCTGCTACTAAGGGCGTGGAAATCGAGTTGGAGGAAGTGGAGGCCCTGCATCGGACGTATCCGGCAGCAATCCCCTTTTTGAAGCTTCTTGCGACCCTCATCCACACTCCAAAGCAGATATCCGTGCAGGATCAGGCCTCAGGAGCGGAGCCTCTTAACACAATTCCTGAGACATTCGGCCAACCTTATCGATTGCTGGGCATTGCGCCTTTCACGACTTCGTCATCGATAATGTCTTCGCTAATGTTCCCAAGCGCGAATACTCTCACCCCTCTGAGCAATGGCAGATCAACGATCTCTGCCTGACTTTCATCGAGAGGAGTTTGGCGAGCTTCCAGCTAGAAACTCTCGTTACTGCGCCTGACAATGCATCGTTGAAGCTCAACGAACTCATACCGTACCTCGTACACCCGGGTTACGACATTATGAAGCGGCTACTCACGACCTCGCCGCTTCAGTCTACCATTTTGCAATATATCGTCGAGGGGCTGGAAGGATTCGAGAGAGGAGTGGCCGAAGAGGGACCATTTTTCAAGAATACGATTATCCGCATTTTGAGGATCGTCCATCGCGTTCCGGAGATTCAAGACATATTTTCGGACGTATTTATTCCCCTCCTTTCTGATTTCAACAGCACGCCGTTCATAGGCCAGATCCACACCCGGTCATATTTCATGCGACTCGATCAGGCTCTCTCTTTTGGCCCTTCGTACATTCCAGCATTGGCGACGTATATGGCATATCCTTTGCATTCCGAACTCATTGAGATAGTGCTATCGACCACGCCATACCATTATTTACCTCTCTTCCAGAGTTGGCAGAGCGCTGCTAGTACCGTGTGGTGTATCAGCTCTGCGTCCATCCTTGGACGTCAGATTTCACTTGTCGTTACCTCCGTACCCGCGAAGATTTCTTTGCGCGTCAGTTGGCCAGAGTACCTTCGTCTGCGCCCGAAACGATACAAGAGCCTCTTATCCAGGTTACGAGTCTATGAATATAGACTCGTTCTCTTATCAAACCGACGTGCCAATTGATGGCTGTAACGCCAAAGTCGCCGCTTCAGTTCGGTCCGCTATCGGCCCGACATTCCCCGACATTTTCTTCCTTGTCTTCTTGTCTTCTTGTGTCCTCCTCTGCTCTCCTTCACTACTCGAGCGTACTCCTCTCCTGGTAAGCGACACTGTCTGATTGTAGACACTTCTGACAAATTCCCACTCACAGGCATGGATGTCATTCAACACAGTGCGCCCATCTTGGTAGCTAGCTCCTCATTGCTTTTGTCAGTACTTGGTATGTGTGAACTGCTCTTTGATTCGGCACACACTGGCAGCAGCAAGGGTAAGCACACACACCTTCTCTTGTCTCTGCACGGGACGTCTATCGATCATCAAGACAGAGTCAGCGACTCCGGCGCGACTCACCCGTTTTCACACCGCCGCATTCTCTCTCTCTCCCACCATGGACATGCCGTCTACCTCCAGTTAGCCCTCGATTGTCGATTGGGCGCCCTCGCGTCCAACGAATTGCTATGCACTCGTAAGTAAATACATGATCTGTACAAAAAATCAAAGCACTTACTTTCATTTTTCATAGACTTCAGTCAGCGTCGACGAGTCAAATGACACCTACATGTCTCTCGTGTATCAGCACGGCACGCACGGATCGACGACGAACTCATCGTGCCCTGGTTGAAGGTTGCGCCTGATCTCTACTTGATCTTCCATGAGGCGGCGGCGAGCATGGACAACAGGATGGCGTAGAAGCGTGGCGAGTCACAAAGGGGGGTGTAACGACCTCTGGGAACAATATCAGCATGCTAGGATTGACGAGAAGCACGACGTACCAAAGATAACCCCGCTGCAAGTCAATTCAACATCCTGTATCTCGTCCTCGCTGCCATCGCCGCCGGTACTCTCCAATTCCATCGCGTAGTCGACGACAATGCACAGGATACCTCCTGCACGATTGTGCGCATCTTCGTGGACGCGAGAAGCGTCTCGTCTTCGGCGTCGATTAGGTTCGTAGCTTCGCGCCCTTCTCGCCTGCATATGTCGGTCTCTGACGTGCTTGCTTCAGCAGTCCGAGTACCTATCACAAAAACAGCGAGCACAGCAGCGACGGTGGACACAACAAGACAAAGGACGCACTTACGCTCGCAGTCACAGCGTGTGGGAAGAGCTGGACAGCACGATCGCTCCACGGACGACAGACGAACAGCGTGGCCCACGTCGTCGTCGTCTCTCATCGCCGAGATCCGTCCGGTAGGACATGCATTATGTTAGCGAGGGCCGCGGGAGATGGTGGGATACACGTACTTGGTCAAAAAGACTCGTATTGTCATGCGCAGCAATGGCCTGCAACACAAGTATCATATGGAGATGGTTCGCGAGTTACGACCACCGTCACTTTGCTGAGTTCATTCTTTCGACTTCGCTCGTATATATTCGACCTGGTCGCCTTGGAACTTTATGTTCTCACCATCAAGGGTCTTTTCAAGGCCGTCTCCGAACTCCTGGAAATTCTCTTTGGGACAGATATGGAATTTGAAGAGGAGCACAATTTTTCAACTTTCCACGAGCTTGGCCAGTCGCCATTATGCATCATTGATTTCCTTCAGTCATTGATGTTCGAGTGGGCGGATAGCCTGACTATTGAGCCGATAGACGTACGATACTTCAGTCAACTCAATCTTCAATCATGCATTCGCAAGGATGCTTCTGGGTGCGAAGTTGTAGACCGTGTTGGCCTACTTCATCTGCTGTCGCTCGCAAAGGCCACATTCCATAGCCAAGGCAAGGCCGCGACTCAGGCCCAGAATGAGCAGCTCAACAAAGAGATGATTTACGTGTTGGAGAGTTGTGCAGTGGAGAACCATCGTCGTAAGGTCTCCTTTGCACGCGCCACTAGCTTTGAATCCTGGCGAAGATTGTTGGACCTCGCCTTAGCTCAATGTTTCGACCACCTGCCGCATGATTGTCACGAGAACATGCTCTTTGACCTTCTACATATCTGACATTTTCCTTGGGTGTGCGGTGCAATTTTGCACTGGTTGGGTTCATCCTGACCCAAAATTCACACGCTCTATTAGTAATTACACTGGCAGCCGCGTCATCCTGTGATATCGACAGCATGCCACTCACAAAACGAACTATGCGTTGAGCTCAACGAGCATCCGGAACTTGGCGTAACGATCTGGCGAAGGTCATCCACTCAATGTCTCGAAGAGATTATCTGTATAACAGGTAAGTCAACCAATCGTTCAGTAATCAAGATCGAGTTACTTACTTGATGCTTCAGTATTTGTAGGTTGTCTACGCTGTTCATTGTCTGTCCACAGGCCAACTGTTTCAACAACAACCATAAATGTCTGTCCGCTGTCACCTGAGCTGCCACACCTCAGGGTTACAGATAGTAAGTGTACATTTTATTGAATATTATGGCTAGGATGCTTACCTTATTACCTCTAGCATGATATCTATTCTCGAGAACATCTCACAAGTTGCACCCCGATAAAAGCCTTAGGGATGACAGCCAGGGCAAGTGCGGCAAGTGGAGAACAAATAGACGAAAGGAGTACATACCATGGCCAGGACCTCGAGCTCAACACCCTTGTCCATTATCTCTCCATCCTCCTGCTCGCTGCGGGTAACAACAACGACTCGTATCCACCAACTTCGTATCTTCAACCACCTGGACGTCGCCAAATATATCCGTTAACGAAACAAGTCAGTGAGCATTGACGGGAGTGATTGAGAGGAGAGGAAAAGCAAGAGTCACTACAGGCTCTGTAAATGCTTCTTGTGGTGTGGGGAATTAAGTGTCTATAGATGGTGCGCTCCTTAGATGGGACATCGTCAGCTCGAAGCAGAGTGACGAGAGAGGAGGTGCAGGAAGTGGGGCACTGCAAGATAAGAGGCAAGTCATTTGAACATTCATCTATAATCCTTTAGGCTGACTTACTTTACTGTTATCCTTTTTTTTTGGTCAGAGCTCACCTTCAGCATGTCAAACTTCCACATGCTGACGACAATGCGAATTTGAGTCAATCGAGGTGGCGGCGGTGCGGCGGGGATGGGATCTAGAGATTGGGATCAAGCTCTGTAGGTCAGTTTTTCGTACTCTCTATGAATGGTGAATTGGTTACTTACACTTCGGTGTAGTGGTGAAATGAAGAACAATGTCAGTAAAATATCATTTATTTCTGGAAGTGCGAAGGATGCTTACGCATTGTGTAGTGTATCGTCAATGTCAAAGGCGACGCTGCAGCTCGATGCGCCTGCTGTAACGACGTGCAACTCCCTTGCGGTCATCGTTTCGTGGCAGTCAGCTGGCTCATTCGGATGAAATCATCAATTCACCTGGCATCCACGCTCAAGGTGCGCATTGGGTAATTGCGCCAACGTGTGTCTCAGGGAGTGGCTAGTGAGCTCAAGGACTGGAGGGCACTGTCTACGGCGACGGGTGGGATAACTGCGAGAGAATGGGGGCGAGGTGCATCAGTAAGTCATCAACTTGAAAATGTGAATTTGGGCGACGTAGATGATGCACCAAAGAGGTGCGCTGTTCCTCGCGAAGCCTAGAACAGAAATCGGTGGTGGAAGGGATGCACCAGCTACATTAGGGATACAACGTGTATTGAGGATTACAGACCGTCGGCTACTGACACCTCTCGATGCCATCGCAAACGTGCAGAGTGCGTGCTCGTTGCCTACAGGACGACACAAGGTGCGCAGAGAACACTCGCCAGTGCTGTATGGGGCACGCCTGCCACGTCAGCGCCCTATTGGCGAGCAGTCGAGAGGACGAAAGGAGAGGAGAGAGGAGGAGCTGGGAAGAGGAGAGGAAACCCCGGGGGTGGGATGGAGAACAAGAGGGAGGGCGGCTCATGGCTCTAATAAATATTTGGGCTTGTGGCATTTCCGGGAAGCAATGGTGCTAGCTAGTTCTAGAAGTAGGCATATTTCTTTTCCTTAGGTTATGGTAGCAATTACATAGATTAGGGTACGGAGGTTACAGAGCACGTTTCTTCTTCGGTGCGTGGGACCTTCACCGGCTAGGACATCTTCAACTTGATCGTCTTGCCATCCATCTCTGATTCTATATGTCCCTGCTCAATTCTGATGAAATACACGACCTTGTCACCTATCTCAAACAACAACAAGACCTCCCAGAAACATTGGTTTCTGCAGCGGCGAAGCTAGAAACAAGCTTTCGATGTAGTCAGCGGCTGCAGGTCGGATTACTCTCACCGGTGCATCGAATAAGCTAGCTACGTTCTGGTTTGTAGGCTAACAGTTTCCCCAATTAGCCAGCTAGTCATGTTTTTACCTCGCCATTAGCACCGAACAATGCTCGATTTCTGTGGAATGAGGTTCGTTCCCTCCTAGGGTTGTGATACCTACTTGAATCAATGCTCATTCTTTTCAGGATTTTGACCCACCATCCTCCCCAATCTCGCACCTAATGGCTTCTTCACGAACTCCATTGCTACATATAGGAACTCCCAGTCAACCTCAAACACCTAACCGAAAATCCTCTGGTGTTAGTCATAGCCATCGATATAGTCCCTACACCAAGGAAAACAACTTCGCTAGACAAAAGATCAATTCAATTCAGATTCCTTCATATCACAGTCTCTCTGAACCATGGCCACCTTCTGAATTGTTTCTGGACTCCCCCTCTTGGCATTGCAATGACCATCGGTTACGCCCCGACATTCAGTCTTCGAGTCCGCAGCTTCAGCTTCATCCTGCCTTCTCTGATCCTGGGGGTAGCTCCAGTCCGGTTGCTTCTCCCACTAGCTGGAAGGACATATTTGCTGAAGAAGAATCCTCCGATGCTGCTCGTATCACAGCACAACTCTTCCACCATTTTGTATCCGCTTACGCTGAACAAGACCATGTATTTGCTGACAATATACGGTCCCAAGTAGCCTCTCTAGTCAAATCCATGGATCCAGACCTATACTCTGTCAATTCTACGAAAAATTCGGATCCAATAAGCAAACTTTTTGTGCACCATTTTGCGTCCGCTTTTCGTCGCCTTGCTAGCATAGCTAACAGACAACATGGCCAACCTCGTCAGGCCAGTAATGAAGATGCGGATGAGCGTAATGTTCTGCAAGATGCCGAGAACAATCAGCAGGACCAAGATGAGGAGGATGAAGATGATGCTCTAGCTCGCTGGCTTAACGATGGGCGTCCTGGCCTTGCAAGAGGTGATGCAAACCAGTTTGGCCGAAGGGGGCATAATGGAGGGGGTGGTGGGGGTGGTGGTGGAGGAGGTGGAGGTGGAGGAGGGGGTGGTGGAGGTGGAGGTGGAGGAGGGGGTGGTGGAGGTGGAGGTGGAGGAGGTGCTGGTGGAGGGAATGGAGGTGGAGGAGGGGGTGGTGGTGGTGGTGCCGGAGGGGGAGGAGGAGGAAGGATCTGTGTTCGGGGAGCAAGAGATATATTTTCTCTTTCTCGTCGGCTCAATGTTCGGGATGCTGGGCGGACAACTGATCTCAACAATCTTAATCAAGAGGAAGAAGAACAGCAAGAGATCGTCAATGAACCTGCACAACAAGCTTTCCCTTCAGAGCCTGTACCAGAAACTCAAGCCATCTCCAATTCAGTCTACCAACTACTGCTACGCCTTGCTGTTGCATCCGAGGATGTGATGAAGAGTAACAGTAGCTCATCCAAGTTGATCGCAGATATCTTCAGCAATGCTGGTAATTTTTCAGCTTCATCACTATACACAACAGATTCGTTGGATAGTATTGCCATGCGAACAGTTGTTTCGGAAACCCAGAAGGCATCTTTGGCCTTCGTACATGCAATAAATTGCATCCAGTTAAGAAATAAAGTGCAAAGGTATGGATTTTCTCCTTGATATGTGGTTACTCTTACAGACTCCTCTCTAGTATTCATCAGCTCAAGAAGATTAGCATAACTGCTATTCTGAATACTATTAATAATGTATCCTTGTCGAGTCTTAAAAGATATCATAGGCATGGAAATTGTTATACAATTTTAGCCCATGCAGGCAAGTTCGATTACATTTTATGGACTATTTCCGTTCTAACTCTGCTTTTGAATAGGCACCATTTTCCTTCTTGCGATCCTCACTATTGCAGAAGAACAAAATAAATGTTTATCGCCAAAAACATTTACTGCTGATGTCTTAGTCAAACTAAGTCATCTTGTACGGTGCCCTGATCCAGGTAAGCATAACCGATGTTTTCTAAATGTATTTCAATTTCTCACTCTTATCTAGCTAGCAACCAAGGACAGCTCATTATCAACAATATTATTCCTGCAATTGCGCATCTACGCTCCCAATATCGGGTTACATTTTCAACTGTGTTTGTCCAGTCTCTGCTCATTGACTGCACTGTCCCTCCTTTTATTGAAATTGGCGATCTTCAACGTTCCGACGAATTTTTTGAAAAGCTAATATTTAAGTATGTTTTGTTCCTACGCTATCTTGTTATAATTCTAATGTGAACGTAAAAAAAATTACAGTGTGCATCTCAGACCACGATCATCTCATTGGGACTGTTGTAAAGTTCCTTTGTGCTCTGAACAAAGGGTAATACCTTTCCATACCATCAATCAGGCCATTCTCTCCCAACCACATGGATCAGGCTCATTACCGGATTCTAATATGAATGGTTTGGAGGGTAATATGTCTCCTTTGACGGACTATGACTATGACGACTTCCAAATGGCCACAACAGAACCTGATGATGATGAGAACCCTAGCCCATCAGTTATTCACATTCAAACGGCATTTAACCCTTCTCTCAAACAGAATACAGCTGTTTCTTACAGAGGCAAGGGCAAAAATCGATTTGCTTGTACTCAAGCACAGAGACGTCTAGCATTGAAGGCTGTTGAAGAAACCTGCATAGATGATTTCCGCACATCTGTATGTGTATTTTATTGTCTTCAAACCTTTTCTTATTCTATTCTCTAGCTCCAAAATCTTCTATCAAAGGGTTATCGTCGTGTAGCGCGCGACCGAATATATTTACATCATCCAGCATTCTCAACAAGTAAGTATTCATATTTTCTAGTATGTATTAATCTCATAGCTATTTAGCCGCAGACTCTCCATTGACGACAAGGATAATAAGCCTATGATTATGGTTATTCCTGATATGCCTCAAAACCTTAAGGACAAAGTATTGACGCATCTGAAGGCTGTATTTCCGAACTACCTGGTTGAAACTGACTTGATCAAAAAAGTGGATAAAGATTTCAAGTTTACAAGTCTTCATTTTTCCTGGTACAATGCTTTTCAAAACGAGTACGTATTAATCTTTATTCCTCTAATATCCTATCTGACGTATTTTAAAGGGTGATAATGTTCCAAGTAATGTGGAGCCAGCAGCTCATAAGCGTCCAGGAACAAAAAAACATGTTTCTACATCTCAGTGCGCTCCTAGGACTTCAACAGAACTGCAGATGTATATGGAGGAATATTTGCTTTTGCAAGAAAGCTTTCAAGATGTATTTGAATGGTTAGCTACTGCGGTAAATTGTTTCTTCATATTAAATTATATATATTCTGATATATTATTCCTCAAGGTCAAGCAGCTGCTTCCTGATGACTACGACATTATTTCACAGTTCGCAAATGTCCTGCCAGCAAGTGGCACATCAATAGCCTATCCATTTAGTGGACTGGTAATTAACTTCAACGTTGCAACCAATCTTCACCGAGACTGGAATGATCTCAAGTTTTGCATGGTCATGATAGTCTCAGAGGACTGCAAGGGAGGGATTTGTGTTTCTTGGAGCCTGGTTTGCGATTCAAACTTCAAAATGGCGAAATTGTTCTCTTTCGATCAAGTGAAATCAGTCATTTTAACTTGAACTTCAAAGGCAAGCGTGCTTCTATCGTGTTCCATACAGATCGGGAGGGAGAGGCATGGGTTCTGGACCGTAATGGCTGGAATGGATCAATTTATATGAATGTAACTGAGAGGGGAGGCGGCGATTTGTAGAAAGCATTATCTTCTTTGTTTGGCAATGGTTTTAATGTCCGACTGAATTAATGAACTAACAAACAACGTCTAACTTAACTCCGTCTCTACATCTTCTATCCATCTTCAGTATACTCCAACCCCTTTATTATTTTTAAAAAAAAATTCCCCTCTCTATTCCTACTATGGCTCAGACTACAAGGCAAAAATCTGCTGCTGCTGCTTCATCCTCTAGAGTTCAAACCAGAGGGTCGCAACGCTCTGCCACGTCAAACTTGGTTCAACCTACTAATGCCTCAGTTTCAAAGAAAAGAAAGGCATCTTCTCAAAGCAAGACAAATCACACGACTACCAGTGCTTCAAAATCTACGGACAAGATTTCTCGTCAAGAGAAATTGAAAATCTTCAAAGAAATGCAGCGTGAACTTGATGCTCATAGAGGTAGGGCATAATTATAGTTTTGAACCAGTACTAATATTCATTCATAGATGAGTTGTCTCAGGAAGAGGAAGAAGAAGATGCTGAAGACGAAGATGCCCAGTCTCACAAGAAGCAACGTATTACTCTTGATGGTGAAGAAGAAGAGTTGGCACAAAACCTTGGGACAATACGAGGAGGCTCTCGACATATTGTCCGCTCTCCATCTCCGCCTCTACCTCCTGCAAATGAGGGTGATGATGAGCCTAATCCTCCTTCCGACAGTGAAGCTGGTAGTCAGGCAGGTAATGGCGACTTAATTTTCCATGAACAGCAGCCCCTAGACGATGAAGCTGACCAAGATAGCTGGAATAATAATGGGGTATGTTCTAGTCTATTGTCTCTACATTATGCTTACTCTCTGAAGATAACCATTCCGTTGTTTCTCAAAGCCGCTCTGCTTCAAGAACGCCATCTAGAACACCATCAAGAGTTTCAACTGACACAACTTCCATGAACTCCGCCACGTATCAGACAGGGAACAAAATTACAGAAGGCCACTTTAGTCCCCGTACTCGTCCTCTCGCGATTGCAGCCAAGTCACAGGTCCGTTACCAGATGATCTTTGGAGATATAAGCAAGTCATCAGGCCCTGCTCGCCTTGACTTTGCATGGGATGCCGTCAAGGCAGCAGCACAGAAGTCAAATAATGTTGATATCACTGACGCATTTAGGAGTTCTCGGGATTCGATAAAGAAGAGGTTGCTTGTAACCTACGTAAGTGATGCTCTTTCGTACAGACTTGTACTAACCTTCATATTTCTGTAGGCGATGTATGCCAGGACAAATCTTCTAAGCTCTCTCATTACTATTGTTCGGTCAAAGGTCAAAACATCATATGCGTTCAGCACTAGTACAATTGAGACAATCAAAGACAATGTTGAATGGCTCCTTCAAGATGCCCATTTTATGTATGGGGGTATCGTACTCCAGGTATGTTCATACACTCTCAGAAATTCTATCTAATATATTTTCATAGGACAAAAAATTCAATTCGCAAATGCCATTTGGATCGGGGCTTATGATTGATGCTATTGAAGCTCAATGGTTTAGCAGCTCATCAAAATCCAAAGCTGATCAAGAAACCACTGCCAAAATAAGAAAGGACAAAAAAATACCTTCTGAAATGATCGCTCTTGCTCTTGCTGCAGTACGTGTGTAGAATATTATATTATTCAGGTGTTTATTTGATTCTTCTTTCTATAGATCGAACATTCTTTGCAAGAATGGAAGGACGGAACAAAGAGAACCCTTCCTTTTACAGATGAAGTTGTTCAATCTTCGTAAGTTTGAATACTCTTTCTTCTATATCTTATTTATTGAACCTTGTTGCAGGTTCACTCGTCATGTAGCCAATTGGAAGAAAATTGAGGCTAAAACACAAGTATGGACAAGTTTTTGGCTTAGCACTCTTTACAAAAAGATGGAGTACGTCGTCTCTGCATAGATATTATTATGCTTCTTATTAATGAATTTGTTTTAGAAAAAAGAATGATCTTTTGGCAGCTGCATCCTCGTCAGAGAAAGATCTTGCTACTGTTGATTTTGCGGCTCTTGATCAAATGGTAGATGGAGCCCAGGATGATATTTAAATGCATTCAATTTTTCTTTCCTGGCCATTCATCTCGTACTTACTTTTCAAAGTGTGCTATAATTGTTTAATTCATCGTCACCAGTACATTTTTTAGCTTTCAAATGGTCTACATTTCTGCATATTTTATGATCTTTGTAATGCTTTTAATAAAACTAGAGAGGCTTTCTGAATATTTTTCAATATAACCAAAGTTGCTCTTAAGTTGCTTTCCAGTCGCTCTCAAAGCCTACTCAAGAATTGTTGAGATAGATCTAAGATATACTTCTAAATTACAAATGTCTCTCTAAGAGTTGTGACAAAGATTCATATAATTCTTTCTGAGATGTCTAGTACTATCTGCTACAAGAACAAAGACTTAGAATATGTTATACATTGGCTTTGAAAGCCATCAAAATGATTTAAGTATAGCTTTAGAAGACATGGTAATTCTATTCAGTATGCTTTCAAAGATTTAAAGAGATAACTATAGTAGTAAAGGCATTATCTTCAGTTGCTCTGAAAGTCTCTGTAGATTATTTGAGAGACCTTCAAGTGAATTATAAAGTGACCAAAGTAATATGAGACCATGGTAACCTTTCTCCACAAGTCTTTTTATCTCTGGATCTCTGCATGGCTCTCAGAGACTCCAGATGGCTCTCAAAGATACACAAGCTTACCAGGGGAGAACATGATTTTTCCTGATGTTGCTTTCCAGTTGCTTCCGCAAGGGCTGCTGAGGAGTGAGCTGCTGTTCTGGAAGACTGTGGTGCATATGTCCCATCAACAAGTTTGGGCGGTAAGCGGCGGCGCTTCGGGAGTTCAATTTCTGGAGCTGGTGTAAGTGCTCGAACACGTTTCCCTTTCCCTTTGGGAACAGGGATGGGCGCTTCTTGATCAGTACGATCATTCGCGGCATCATCGACACTGGATCTACTCTGCCCTCCACCTTGTCCCTTTACTGGTCCCCGCAATCCCTTACCCCGCCCCCATCCTTGTCCCCCTCCACGTCCACATCCCCCTCCACGTCCACGTCCACTGCCAGCGTCACTGCCAACAACGTGATTGGCGACATTCACTGGAACAGGATTTGGTGTAGGTCGAGAGTCAGGAACACAGATAAGGGCTTCAGAGAATAGAGGAAGCGCGAGTACTTCCTGATCTTGGGATGAAGCATCTGGGAGTACAGGTTGCGGAACTGGGGGAAATATATATTGATATTCTGTCGCAACGGAGGGTGCGATGAATGGGTCCTGTTGGCATCCTGTCACAATGGAGGGTGCGACAAATGGCGTAGTAGTTATCACTTGTTGAATAATTGATTGAACTCCGAGTCCGCCCTGGCGCTCCCCGGGTGAGGTATCTGTAGATGAAGCCCCAAAAGCATCCACATTGACAGAATCATTCGACCAGGGAGTCAAGGAAAGATTACAGGTGGTCTGATCATTCGAGGATGGGCAGTCGGTAGAGCCTGAGATAGGCAGGAAAAGGGGCCGTTGGGTAGATGTTTGGGGATATGAATGTTCATCGAAAACAAAGTTTCCGCTGGTGATCTCAGCGAGCCTGGCCGCCATTTCCTCTTCTGTTCGGAAACCAAGTGGTGCTTCGGGAGGCTCGAATGGGTCAATGACTCCCACTCCCAGTCCTTTGGCGGGAGCGGCGGAAGGAGCGGCGGCGGGATCAATGGGGTCCATGTACACAAGCGTTGAGACTGCGTCCATTGTACTATCATCTATCACCATGTCCGGGTAGAGTGCTCTCGATCGACGAAGCTCTCGTGCTGTGAATACAGATATGATTAACAATATCACCTCAAGAATGCAAAAGCACGTACAATCTTTCTTCTTAAGCCACTCCCCAAATTCAGTAGCGGTTTTGCCCCACAGTTTGGAAATGGTGTCAGTAAATATGGCTTTCCCTTCGTCCAACATGCTACTGATGCTTAATTATGAAGAGAAGTCAGTAAAACAATTTACAGTATAATTTTATTCCACTCACGTTGCAGTGCCAATCCTCCCACCTGCGATGGGCTGAGGCCCTCCAATAAGACATACAAGGGTGTAGCCTGTCAGCTGGTAGACTTCTTGGCACAGTGCGTATAAGACTGGATGGAGTTGATCTATCGACCTATAATAGAAGTTAGCCACACGAAATAGTATATGTTCGGTAAAGAAACATACTCCTGCAGATCCGCCGGTGACTTCGAATCTAGGTCAGAGACTATGCCCTTCGCAATAGCCCGCATCTCCTCCCTCTCAACCTCGATGGCCCTCATCACAAATTGCTTGACTTCTTCAGTTTCACCCTCCCAACATTCCTTGCGCGTATATCGGCGGACTTCCATCGTCGCAGATCTCTTGTCCTTCGTCTCTTGGGGTGTCGACCCAACCTGATCACCTGTCTCGGAAGGTGGCAAGTGCGCGTCGATCTTCTCCTTGAAGTTTATTTCGTACATCTCTTCAGCCTGGTGAACACGCCGATTTTTGTGGGGCGCGAGGAACCTCTCCCGAAGAGCGCCTTTCAAAGTAACCCTTGCCACGTCCGTATTCCTCTTCTTTCCTGGGCCATTGCGAAACCAGTTTGTAACATACTGCAGAAAAATATTTACAGTGAGCAATATCGTACCAAGAATAACAGAGCGTCATGGCAAACCTTTTTCTTTTTCTTCACTGCTGCTCCCAGAATTCTGTTCTCCTCGTCTCTCGGCAGTTGAATTTCAGCGTCTCTCGCAGGAAGCTTGCCTGACGAGACGAGTTTATCCCGCTCCGGAAATTTCGCAAAATACTCCGCGCGCACGGCTGCCCAAAAGGCGTCGAATTCAGCTGGCTTGCTGCAAGCTAGGAATCGATCTGCATTACTGTTCAAAAAAGCGAACTCCTCGTCGGTGCACTGTCGTTTGGGCATTAAAAAAAGCAGATTGTAGAAATGATAGTGCGGATGCGTCGTCAATACAGTCGTCAATAAATCTAGCATATATAGATGCGCGTTTTTTTTGGCGTACGCCCAAATGCGTGCGCCAACGCGCCTTAGGCTACTCCACATTCCTTCCAGCCAACAGTTGCAGTGGCGACATTGAAAGCTTCATGAATATATCGCGCATTGTTTCTTGCCATTCAAGTACTTTGAACGTCGTTCCTAATCCTACACTATTCCTGAAGATGCGCGTGCACATGCGCGTGTGGTAGTGCGCATGCGCGTGCGCGTGCGGTGTGCATGCGCGTGCGGTGTGCGGTGTGCATGCGCGTGCGGTGTGCGGTGTGCGTACGGTGTGCGTGTGCGGGCATCCGTTAGATCCCCAACGTCCATTGAAAGACCGCGCATTCAACAGAAACTTCATTCATCACAAATTCAACAGAAACTTCATTCATCACAAACTTCTTCGAACACAAATTTCTTCCAGGCGTGCAGCGCATCACAGCGCGTGTGCGTGCGTGCATTCGTTGGATCCTCCAACATCCATTGAAAGACCGGTCATTGAACATGCATTCAACACAAACCTCATTCATCACAAACTTCATTCATCACAAACTTCATTCATCACAAACTTCATCGAATACAAACTTCATTCATCACAAACTTCTTCGAATACAAACTTCTTCTATGTCTGGGCATGGAAGACACAAGAACGCCTTCAATCACCACTAGCGGGTCTTCGATATGTATGCAATATTGCTCCTTGGTTGAGTTTAAAGACGAAGACTCCTTGTTGCGTACCTTCACCCCCTTCACCACTCATCTCAACCATCATGCTCGACATCGAATCTGCCACCCTGAATGCCAACATTGTTGTGCTGGTTGTCGCCATCAGTGAGCTCACTGCCGCCATCAAAGGTATGAACTCTCTACTACACATTGCTTCACATTCTGATTCTTTGACTAGAGCATATCAGTGTTTGCAAACAGGAGCTTGCTGCGCCTGATCCTATTGCGGCTTTCTCCAATTTAACCTTGACACCTCCCTCGGCCCCAGCGCCGCCCCCAGCTCCAGCCCCAGCAGCCTTGCCTCCCGCGCTCAATGTCCCAGTCTCGGTATGTGTATCTTCTCTGACTCTACTGTACAAATACGACCAAGTGCTCAAAATTTCTGGAAAAAAATTGGGTCGGGGTGGCCCAAAATTTTTGTTTTGATTTAAGGCGAATTTTAAAAAATACTTTTTTCTCCATTGTGACGCGTGACGAGAGCACCTGGTCGTATTAGTACAGTACTTCATTGTATTGACGAGAAAATTCCAGACTGGGAATAGTCCCGCAATCCTTCGAGCGCAGCTCGCTGCTAGGAATGGTTCCACTCAAGGGCCGTGGTATATCGTCACTGTCGGCCAGGAGCCGGGCATTTACCAACACACGTACGTTTTTTTACAGCTTAGTGCAAAGTATCATTGCTCACCCAAAATTACAGTGGCGAGGTAGCCCTCATGACCAACGGCGTCCCTGGAAACTCCCACAAGAAGTATGCGTCGCAGGATGCCGCTCTCGAGGCGTATGAGCAGGCGTGGAACATTGGTGCCATTCGCCGTGTTCGTTAGTATACCTGTTTGTAGCAATGCATGATATGTATTGTACTCACACTCAGCGGATCATAGTCATACACCAGCACGCATATTATGCTCTCTGCTCACACTCATACTGATGTTTTCAGCGTACGCGCGCAGTGGCAGTGCACGTTACGCGCGCAGTGGCAGTGCATGCAAGCATGCGCAGATACACGCATCCGAATCACACTTAAGCAACTGTGAGCCGAGGGATGTATGGCTAAGCTCCAAATTTTTAATAGAACTAAGGAATATAATATTATCTACAGATTGAGATGCTTGACTAATTCTTCTGAGCAAGCTTCACTGCGAAATAAAGGAGGAAGTACTCGGAAACAACAAAATGATGGGCTGATGGCCCTGGTGATGGCGCCGGACCGCTCGCTGAACACAACGACATGTTCGACCAAAGCCATAGACGAGTGCACAAAATGTGCACAACTACTCAGAGACTTGCAAATCTCATTGTACCATATGATAGAGCTATATATCTATGTAGAAAATTGTTTTACTGCAATTATAGGTTAGAATTCATAAGTGACATGAACATCAGCCTCATTCAGAGTCACTGGCTACAGGCAGGGATACATCGTCATTGTTGTCTGAATCCTCAGCGTCTTTCCTTCCTTCCGCGAGTATCATTTGATGCCATTCATTTAGAACAGCCTCGGAAATATTTTGCTCTGCACAGTATTCATCCCTTTGCACTTTTTGTGCTCTTCGTAGATAGCAATCAGATATAATCATGCGAAGTAATGAGCGCTGAAAGAGAAGCTTACCGCAGCTCAGCTAAAGGCACCCCATTGAAGGTATCATCTGAGGATGGTGGTGGAGGTGAAGATGGCGGTAAGCCGGATGATTCGGATGAGCCAGTCTGGCTCATCGAGTCGTCCTCCTGGTCACAGTTTTGGTTTTCCAAGGGGTTACACTTTGGCATTTGGGATTTCTGTTGCGTGGGTATAGATGATGTCGGCATGTTAATGGACTTCTTGGTGCGTACAGATAATGTCCGCACATTAGCGTTGTGTTGGGAAGCTTCTTCTCCAGATTTCTGAGAGGCTCTCAACTGTCGCATGCGAATCTTTGACCTTCTTCGCAGAGCGATCTTGTTCCTTCGAGATATCAGTCTCTGGCTAGGGTTTGACTTGAGTTAGAACTCACTTTTCATAGTATTTAGAAGAAGAGATACGGTGAGACTCTCTTTTATTGGCTTCTGACAACGTCATGGTAGTATGTAGAGGGAGGAGATACTATGACTATTCAACATTCATCAAGCAAGTGGTGCTATAAAAGGAAAGAGACCAGCATTTCGATCCATGTTTGTGAGAAATTTACAATAGACAGTCAATAGCAAGGTAATGAGAGCATCCTAAGCTCTGTTAAAACCGGATTTTGAAACTGAACAATGAATCCTAAAATATGATCTATATTCGAAAAAAGTGGAATTTCCCGACATGAAATCTATACAGTATATCGAACGGGGGGATACCAAAGGTGGAAACGAAGATAATATTTCATTCTCATAACTTTGCATCAACGAAGTTATGGGAATTCAATTTGTACTATTCAATGAGCCTGTCTACAAAGTTCTGTGTCCGTAGACTCACTGTGGATTGAGAAAATTCAGTCCGATCACAAATATATAACAAACATATCGCAAACATGGGCATTATTTGTGATCAACAGTGAATAGCAGTACAAACCAGGGCTCCCTGATAGGCAATTAAATTACTATTCATAACTATATACTTTATTACTCTGTCTACCAAGATTTAGATGCTGCGCTTCGGTGTACACAGAGAAAGAAAAGATATAAAATCAGTCAGTGACATTGATAGGAGACAGTATTGCTACAGCATCATTATACTGATATGTTACTTCTTTGAGTACCAGACAGACCCACTACCAAATAGTTAAGATATGTCTTGGATAGTCAATGTAAGCTATTTCTCCTAGCTGGCCTTGTACATACTACAACCCTTTGGCGGTCAAAGTATTTAGAAATTAGCGCGCGCCCAGCTCACGTGCCTTGCGCGCTAGTACCGCTTATTATTGTACTGTACTATAAGTGTTGATGCAGTCGTTGGTTCAGTAGCATTTTTCTGATAGCAGATGGTTTCAATGACAAAAATTATGAATTTGAACTCGTACTAATTCTAAGACCTAGCGAGTGAAATGGAAAACAAAGAGTTCATCGTTCGACATAATATTGATAAGACCTAGCGAGCGAAATGGAAAACAAAGAGTTTGTTATTCGACATAATATTGATATGAGCAGGTCTCTTTGCACGTCTCTGACTGGAGGTACCCTCTGATAGCGCCTTGCGCTTACCAGACATCCTTGCCCCCCCTGATGGTTCACCTGAGTCGGACGAGATTTCAATGACCTCCCTTGCCTTCTGAGCCTTCTGCTGGCGATGCCGAACAATATCTTCGATGGGCTCTTCATCTTCATCCAAAGATATTACAATGATTTGGTCGGATCGATGTCCCGAATCGTTAGAATCTTCAGGACTAGTATGTGTCCAAGTTGAGTAATATTGAGATATAGCGCGCTGGCCTCGCAACCCGAGGAAGAATCTGTAGTAGCCGCATTAGAAATTGAATGTGAATGAACAGATTCAATGAACCTTCTCGCTGACTGTGCCGAAATAAAACTGGAAAATCAGGTTAGAGCAACCCAGGTCATGAAACAATAACATGACTTACTGATCCCCACTCCATAAGCATTTCTGGTGAAGGAAGTCGCAGTATCGACTGATATTCACCCACTCCTCGCGGTTGGATGGATGGAAAAAGTCCAAGCATGAGACTTCCACGGGCATTCCTGTGAACTTGAGTATGAGCTCAGCGCAATAGCGACAATATTCAAACGCACCTAGAAACTCCAGCTTGTATTCTTCAATGAATGCATCGGGTGTCCACTGAAGTACCTTGTAGGCATGTTCGTGGATTTTAGAGAGCGTGGATTCAGACATGGAGGGTGGCACAAAATGAAGACGGGATTAACTGGGCACTTATCTTTCATTTTTGTATGATAAGTGCCCAGTTAACCCCATCTCCGACATTGATGTCTAAAACGAAGACTGGGTTGACTGGGGATTGAAAAGTTTCAGCGCGCATGGAAGTTTGTGTTCGAAGCTGGTGTTGAATGAAGTTTGTGTTGAATGAAGGTGTTGAATGCATCGGTCTTTCAATGGACGTTGGAGGATCCAACAACTGCACACGCACGCACATGCGCATGCCTTGAACAAGTTCAAAGCATTTTGTGATGAATGAAGTTTGTGTTGAATGCACCAATATATCATGCATTCAATGACCGGTCTTGCAATAGACGTTAGGGATCCAACGGATGCACGCGCACACACACTGTACGCACACCGCACACCGCACGCACATACACACTGCACCCTCACCCGCACCTGCACTAACACATGCGCACGCGCATCTTCACGATGTTCAAAGTTCTTGCATGGAAGGAAACAATGTGCGATATATCCATGAAGCTTTCAATGTCGCCACTGCAACTGATTCATCAATGCGAGCTACTAACATTATGTATGTTCCTGACAGAGTTCGAAGGTTATATCTATGTGGAAACAATGACCTACCATGTAACATCGACGACGAACATGTCTGACTACTCCCAAGCTCAAGCTGATTCTTCCTCTCCATATTTGAGTAAGTGAATATGTTTTAGTGCTTGACTCGAGGCTAAGTAGTGTTTATTAGGTCCTCAAATGGATCCTGAGGGTTCCAATGCGGCTTGCCTTCGACACCAGAAACCCGACATTCCGCCCCGCGAGCCTATTGATGTTGGATCGATGTCTGCACAACCCGAGATGTTGCTTACCATGTTCACCTACGAGGAAATCGTGTATGTCCCTTGTTCTGCCAGAAGATGCGTCATTGATACTGTTTTTATGTCCAGCCAGATTGCCAAGATTTGTGTTAGCACTCAGTTTGGGTATTTGCGTGAACGCGGACCCCGGCGTGTCCGCAAATCATAGTTAATTATATACTTGCCCTCCAATGAATAAAATCATTTTATTCTTCCCTGTCTCTTCAAATTTACTGTGCATGAGGCGTAAAATCGCGACTCAGAAGAGAGGTTCCCGCCATGGCTTCGTTACTGTTGCTGAATCGGATGATGACTCCGTAATGCAGCCAACACCAACCTTTCACCGGCATGAAACAATTGGGGGAGGTTCAAGCGACAAACCTCGGATGCACAAAAGATTTTTCCCCCTTGGAGGCTCACCAAAGAAGACTGCAATGGGCACATTCACCTTAGCCCCAGTCGCAATTGCGGCGATGGAAGACCCAATTTCCCCTATACATGCACATACCAATTTCGAAGACATTGACATTGTTGATTACGCTACAAGCGGGAACTTTGACCTTGGAGACTTTACTTTGGAACCTCCATCGCTCCAACATTCAGATTATGACCCAGAAATGATGCCCCAGAATAAGCGCCGGTGAAATGATGGCGTATGTTTCTCTTTCAATATATTTTCATCTATCTAACAGGTAATCCAGGGCTGGCATCCATTAAGACAATGGGAACAGTTTGACCGCCAGCGGGATCTGGAAGAAATTCTGTGCTTAGAAGGTCGCGGTGACTATGCACACACTGAACTCTGTTATGAATGTTCGGCATCTCCTGCGCTCTACCGCTGTGTTGATTGCGAAGTCGCCGAAATGTTTTGCGCGCCATGCCTCGTCAAATCACATGTATCACATCCACTTCATTGTGTTAAGGTGCGTAAACCGATATTATAATGAACTGTATGTGCTGAATAGGACTCTATCTAAGGAATGGAATGGGTCATGTTTCCAATGTTCTACCTTAAGGCAGCTAGGCTTACGCATTCAACTCGGTCATGTTACCAACAAAAAGTGCATCAATCCACTGCCATCGGTAGGGGGAATTTTTACTGTCGTTCATTCAAATGGGGTGCATGAAATATCTCTCGATTTCTGCAATTGCAAAACGGCCCAATCCCATGTGGTTCAAATCCTGCGACACTTTTGGTTCCCCTCCACCGGAATTCACCCCCAATCGGCATCCACTATTCGCGTCCTGAAGGCATTTCACCTGCTTGCCTTTGAAGGAAAATGCTCGCCTTACGAGTTTTACAATAGTCTTTCGCGCGCCACTGATAATACTGGGATTTACAATACAAAGGTAAGTATCATTCAAATTGAGATGACTTGACGTTTAACATTTTTTATGAAGGATCGATACGACGAGTTCATGTGAATGTATCGAAGTGGACTAATCTGGCCATGGCAAAAGAGGTGGTCGCGGCCACGATATCAATGGAGTGAGCGCCACAGATCATGGCGAGTGCACTCTTCTATGCCCGGCTTGCCCACAACCTGGTAAAAACCTTCCTCCCGGCTGGGAAGAAACGTCGCCAAAAAAGAGGTATGCTCTAATCCCTGCAATCAATTCTACCGCTTATCTTGGTTTGCAGCTGGATATATTCCTTGTTTTTAGCCATCGATGCAAATTTCCGCTTGACTCGAAAACACGTGTCTTCCGAAGAACGAGATCCCAGTCTTGGTGATGGATGGTCATTTTTTGTGAAGACCAAGCCGTATCAGGAACATATCAAGGAGCATAGTGCCGATCCCCAGCAAGTACGTACTCTACTTTCCGTTGGCGGAAAAAAATAATTCATTGATGCACTTTCAATCAGCGAAGCATCTGTGTTAATCATTTAGCAGTCCAGGATGCGAACAAAGACATGGGGGGATTGGTCAGTGGTGGAGGGACATGTGATTGTGCACGTCATAATATGAAGCGCCCAAATGGCTTCGCAGATCTCCAAAAGGGGGAAAGGTGAGTGCATAAATCTAATTATGACTTCAATACTCAATGAAGGCATTGCAGATACTGTACAAATACGACCAAGTGCTCAAAATTTCTGGAAAAAAATTGGGTCGGGGTGGCCCAAAATTTTTGTTTTGATTTAAGGCGAATTTTAAAAAATACTTTTTTCTCCATTGTGACGCGTGACGAGAGCACCTGGTCGTATTAGTACAGTACGTTAATATGGATTACTTAGTCTTCTCAAGCCTGCACAAACGTGCAGTGAAGCGCGTGGTTTTTTCTTATGATATCGCCTGTCAATGGTACAAAAACATATGGACCTGCATGCAAATCTTACCCAAACACCTGTGGCTGGATGACCTCGTCTCAAAAACCAATTTTCTTGTTCCCAAATTCCACCTTCCCGCACACATTGCAGAATGTAACTGTTGGAAAGTTAGACGGATATGGGCAATCCAGCACCGGCATCTCGGCCAACCGGATTAGCGCCCGCCGAGCGCTTATGACTCAAACTGCATAGCCTCGCTTTGGATTGTAGAACTACTAGTCATTGGAATCTTGTAGTATATTCTAGTTATATTTTCTCTGTAGTATATAAGAGCCTCTGTAGGAGGCAGAACAAACAACATCTCTTATTCACCAACCACCACCACCACACATTCTCAACAGGTTATGGGCCCCGGCACCCCAGTAAATAGTCTAACTACTTTTACTGCTTGATCTTATCACGCTCGCTATCTTATCTTATCTCACGCACCATGGCATCTGACTGCTTTCTCGCATCAATCACCAAACTCAATGGCGAGAATTATCACGACTGGAAATTTGCCGTGAGTATGGCACTCCGGCAGAAGGATGCATGGGCAGTAACTTCGGGCGCGGAATCAAAGCCAGCCACGAGAGAAGCGGAGAAGGCATGGGAAAAGAAGGCGGAGGATGGGCTGACAATAATAGCACTTACGGTCAAGCCCAGTCAATACACGTACATACGAGACTGCGCAAACGGCGTGGAGGCCTGGCAGAAATTGAAGGATATTTATGAGCGGAACAGTCGATCCACGCGCATAGCCCTAAAAAGGCAATTTTACGGATTTCATCACGACATCAAATCCCCCATTCGGACATACATCACCGGAATCACGGAGCTCGCCGCCAAACTCAAGGCAATCGGTATCACACTCACGGATGAAGAAATTATGGACGTGTTAATATTCAATTTGGACCCGGATTATTCAAATGTTGCCGCATTGCTCATGACAAAGGAAACTTTATCCATTTCTGATGTCACCAGTACCCTAATCGAGGAGGAGCGCCGCACGGGCAAAGGGCCGCAAACGGACACATCTCTGATGGGAACAGCCAAACACGACAGGCGCGCGAATTTCAAGGACAACAGGAAATGTTATCGCTGCGGACGCATCGGCCACATTGCTTCGGCATGTCACGCTATGAAAACCGCTGATGGGAAGGAAATACCAACAGAAAAGGACGACAAAGCGGCCATGGCATGTGACGATTGGTCCTGCTAGGTGCTGAATTGAAGAAGAAATTATTTTTGAAGGATCTGCAGATGCTTAGTGCACTGTAAATAAAATTGAAGGACTCACAGATGCAGGAAGTGCCTGTGAATAGGTAGATGCATTTAGTGCCTACCATTGGGATTTGTGGGAGATGCATTGTGCCACCCATATAGATTTTTCGAGGCAGACGCTTTGTGCCCTGCAAGCATACCAAATTAGGAAATTTCTCTCCGGACTACCGCTGCCGGATTGAGGGGGAGTGTTGGAAAGTTAGACGGATATGGGCAATCCGGCACCGGCATCTCGGCCAACCGGATTAGCGCCCACCGAGTGCTTATGACTCAAACTGCATAGCCTCGCTTTGGATTGTAGAACTACTAGTCATTGGAATCTTGTAGTATATTCTAGTTATATTTTCTCTGTAGTATATAAGAGCCTCTGTAGGAGGCAGAACAAACAACATCTCTTATTCACCAACCACCACCACCACACATTCTCAACAGTAACCTCAATTTCTCATTCAATCTGACAAAACATGTTGGCTGCACTGATGGAGAGGCTCCTGAGCATGGATGGTCTCGTACAAATCAACTGGCTACAAGTACACGAGAAATGGGTCCTGGGTTTAGACGCGACACGCTTGATGACCACTTCAATGATTGGAACTGGAAGAAGATCACCGGATTAGGTACGTCTTGTGCTTTTAATGTTGCATTCACGTTTTGATCATCACAAGGCGTATCATTGTAGAAAAAACTGGTGACGGCCGTGCCCCATGTCGCCGAACAAGAGGGCCAGTTCAAAGCATTTTCTGCAACGCTTACTCCAGAGAACTTGGCAGCCTTTACACATCAAGTCGAGGCTTGGGAAGAAGATATTACGCAACCCAATCCCTTCAAACCAACCATAAAGCGTGAGTCGGGGCATAGATATATTTAGAATGATACTTATTAAGAACGGTTCCTTTTAGACTTGACGGAACAAGATGTAAAATTAGAATTCGCCAAAGAAGCCGCCGCTGAAGCTGCCAAGGACACCACGACAATCCATGCCGACATGCATCCGACCAAGTTTATTGCTGAGGGATTACAGATCGAAGACCAGCAGTACGTCATTTTCATTTATTGTGTACGAATACGTACAAATGATGCTCTATTATAGACAATGTTTGTCTGCAGACATTGCAGCGCTGGGACTCCACGCAACTTCCAATCAGCTTCGCCTGATCCAAGAGACATCAAACAGGCTTCAGCGTCGCATCACTGCATTTTTCGAAGTTCAAATGCTGTACCTTCCCCAGACGTCTCAGCTTTGTGAGGAAGCTTTCTCCGCCTCCATAGAGCTAAATGGGGGTGTCCCTCTGGTACCAAAAATCGAGAAGATCAAACTGTACCTTCCTTCCTCATTGGACGGTACAGTTCAAACGCCGGAAAAGTTTAATGAATATGAATGGCGACTTCGCGAAGGTCAGGCTTACAGCGCACTTCATGATATCCGGCAAAATTACCGCCTAAAATCTCACTTCAACAAGAAGATCCGGTTCTCTCGGGGCGTGGCTGCCAATACGAGAGCCAGTGCTACTATTAACAAGATGCAGGAAAAAATTGATTATGCGGCAACGAACGGGTTCATGAAGGTGTGTAACTTATATTCTATAAATATCCCTCACTAATTATAATAAAAGCTCTGCGGATTGAATGGTGCAATATGCGTGCCCGTGTTATGCGGTGGACTGAAGAAGTCGAACTTATTCAAGAAGAGATGCGTCGAGTCTCGGCCTTCCTAGAATGGCAAGCGGGATGGTGGAAACAACGTGGGGATGATCTATCCCACGTGTCTGATCCGTTGATCAGAGAAGGTATGATTGCATACCGCGATCGACAAGCCGGCCTTCATCTCGCCCTCCGCGAGCGCTTTGAAAACCTCTGGAGAGACAGGGACACGCTCATTAATAGTCTCAGTTCAGATAGTGCGGACACCTCTGATGTTGTAGATTAAATCGTATAATATGCATCATAAATAATAATGCTAGTGCAATACAAGAGCTTTTGAATATAAGTGCCCATGCTAAATTGATTGATATACACTGCCGTTGGGCTACATAGTCTATGTAGCTTGTAAATTACATCTATCAAGTAACCAGACTCACCATAATGCTGGCCGTTAATCAACACGGACAGCGTTGTAACTCTAAATGCACGTACCCGCCGAATTGTCAATTAAGCTCAAGAAGCGCATCAACGCTTCTATTCTGTCTTTTTGTATCTCATCCTCATATCTGTCCTTCACCAACTCATGCCTACCATAGCCGCTCTGAAAATGCTTCGATCTCTCAAGGGCACGATGTTAGAAGGAGCTCGGAGGGCCGTAAGAGCGTTGGGGAGGAGGATACCCGAAAATGGAACCTTCCTGATAGTGTATGTTTCGTTTCCTGTCATCTCCGTGTACTTACCACTCTCTATAGGGCAGGACCGCATTCGAATGACCGTCATTCGACCGCTCGAATCTTCGCCGGGCGTGACAAGGAAGAATGCTACCTTGGCGCCTCGCACTTCTTCACTGGCAAATGAGGCCGAACAACGATGACATCTGGACGGTTCAGTCCTCGAAAATGGTTTGGTACCAGGTACCTCGACCATTGCGAGCGTGCTGAAAAGTGGGCGAGGTGAGTACTGTCAACTCTCAAGATGGCGCATGGCTGACGTTTTGAAGCATGCGCAGGGGGCCAAATTCGTCGACGACTACGTATGCGAACCATCGCAATCGTGTCGAAAGGTGGTCTAGGTGTGTATTAGTTGCTCTTTGGATGACACAAACTAACTTCTTGAAGCTTTTGCAGGCGTCGTTGAAGGAGATCGCGCCGAATGGTGGTTTTTGAAGGAGATCGCGCCCAATGGTGTTTTTTGGAAGTAGGGGAGAAGGGAGTGCATACTAATTGATGTATATAATGAATCTATGCTACAAGGTGACGGGCGCGCTTACGCCTACTTAAACATAACCCAAGCACGCGCAATGCGAATTGAATATGGCAGCACGCCCTGCGAATACGCGCACTGCGCGCGCAACATGAGTTCAGGAACGAACTTCTCGCGTGGACGTCGCATGAATACGCGCACGCAACGCAACGCCAATACGCCCACTGCGCATGCAATGAGAGTTCAGGAATGAACATCTCGCGTGGACGTCACGTGGATGGACATCGCGGAGACATGCTTGCCCAGTCCATGCCAAGAAGAACCCCGCCTGCCCCACGAGACCGCAGAGAAAGAGGCGAGGCGGGCGCATCCTAATTAGGATGGGACGGGCCAGGCTGGGAGGCGGGACTGCAGGCATTCATGCCAAATGTCCATCAGACGGAATGATATATCATTCCAACATATATATTCTTAGGCGGTGATATATCACCGATGTTGTTCTGGTTAGAGGTATGTATATATCATTGCATTTATCTAACTACAGGTATATGATATATCATCATGCTCGGTACTGGTGACAGAGAACGGAGAATCTCTGAGTGATCTGTATCAACTATGTGCAGCCCTTGAATACAATCCATATTACTTACTTGAGCCCTGAAAGTATTGTCCGCCCATTTGCAAACTTCAGCTTTGAAGGCTAGTCATTTCGGTGGAAATTCAATGATGTGTTCGGCAATTGTGATACGACGCACCAAATGCAAAATCATCACAGTCAAATACCTCCTTCCGCCATTGCCTTTCTCCCAGGTCGCTTTTGTCCCAGATCTCCCAAATCTTGTGTCTAGGCAAACTGATGTATCTAAAGCATGTCATGGAAGTTTTATTATGAAGAAATTCAGGATAAGACTCACAAAGGGTTGAGAGATGGCAAGGACATGAAAGGGTGTCCTATAGATCGATTCTGGCTTACCTGGTTTGCAAGTTGTTGGCCAGTCTGACTCAGTTTGTCAAATAACCAATGCCTATTTCCCTTTCTTCCTTCATCTTGCCAATTGACATTCCATCCGACAATCCAGGCACCGGGTTCGTGGTTTCTTTTAAACCAGGTTAGCGAAAATTCCAAGCAAAACAAGGCAAATGAATACCCATTTAGCAAGTCTGCAAATGCTTTTGAAGGGAGTAATTGAATATTCTAGATTGTCTATGAAGCTTCAAACATACTTTCAGTAGCCCGGTTCTGGATCCTATATATATATATGCTTTATTAAATTCAGGCTTGATAGTAGGAGTCACCTACAACCAACACTGACCCGCTGAAGCCTCTTTGTGTATCACCCATTGCTGCTTTAATCGCTGACGCATGGAAAACCCAGGAAGGGGATTTCCGTATGAATCCACGTCGGTAGCCTCTCCCCCGACAACAAAATTGCCATCTTGGTTGACATCTGATTTAAGCAGTGCTCAGTCTGCGCACTGACGAAAAGAAGCCTATAGGAAGATGTCTTACCCTCTAACATGGCCAAGTACGTGCCGCTGCGCAAATTTTGGATATAATAGGTATCAAGTTCACCAGAAACAGCGGTTATCAACCACAGCTGCTCCTCTAACCAGACGCTTTTGTCACTGGAGTTGACAAGGGCATCAGGCAGGGGGGTTCCATCATACACACTCATCCTAACCGGAGCCCAGTGATGGTTAATATGGTCTGAATATCCGAGGGTTGTAAGGAACAGGTGACATTTTTTATCAGAATTAACAGAATTACTCACAGATACCACAGTTAGACTCCAGCATGTTCATGATGTGTGGATGGACTGTACCCTCGACGCATCCTTGTAGACAGTGCACTTATTTATATGTGCTGCTAAATCGATTAGACCTGTGCCAATCTTCCTTCCAAACTATGCCGATAGGAAGAAGTGCAAGTTTCTCTAGCGCAAAACTCGAAAATATGGACTGCTTATCCAAAATTGCTCATCCTCATAGGAATATCAATGGAATGTACCTCCGTAGGCTTCAATGTCGTGACAATGCCGTGCTTTGAGCAGTCGCCTGACCGGAGACTTTCTGATCGACCAACCAGGCGGACTGTCTTCTCAATGGCAACCTTGGTCATTGCTGTGAAGAACTCTCCTTTCTTACCGTACGTTTGACAGCATTTGATAAGAGCACTGAGATAAGGGGTAAAAATAACCTAATAACCTATGATAACATCGGCACATTAACAAATCCCCATGTTCAAAGCGAAGAATAAACTTGATCGAGGTGTCTCCCACATTGCTCCCACATCAGTAAAATTACATCCCCTTATGCTTTTCCTTTTGGCGCTTTTGCTTTTGCTTTTGACCGTTTCCACTTTTAGAATGCTTTTTGACCACTTTGGCGGCGTCTTTATTATGGCTTCCGGATCTTATAGGACTTTCACAACTTTTGAATATAAGGGCCTTGAGAACTTTGTAAAACGTAGTATTTTCAGGCAATTATCTTCGATTACAATAAGAGGAACTAAATGGCGCCCTCTTTTACAAGAAATTGGATTGTTCGGCAGACGTTCGGCACCACGCTCGGACATGACGGATTTGGCCGTCATGTCACATGACTTTGTTGAATGGTTAGTTTCCGACAGTCGCCGTTGGACTTCGCGTTTTCAACTTGCATCCACACCCCCACTACCACCTACATACTCAGCACCACTGCTCCCAGACCGTGGCGTTGAATGGGCCTACACCAGGCATTCTATCGTTACGTCGTGACTCGCATTGTCAACCGCAGGCACATGCAGAACTCGACTAAACAGCGTCGAGTGAGTACAGGTACACGTTCATCCCTCTCTATTCATGCTTAACCTCTGTATAATTGTTACATCAGTCCAGGCGCCACCTACACATTAGGTAGGCTGTTGGGGAGGCTCAATAGGTGCGTCGCAGTGACTACCTGCATTTCTCTGTGCTAACACTCGCTTTCCCCTCTAGCTCAGCCACATTGCATTGACAGTACGCTCTGCCCACATTTCCGTCTTTTAGACCCACATCACCCTCTGATCTTTGTCGCGCATGCACAGGCCCAAGCATCATTGCATGCTTTGCCCAGTGACCCACTGGTAAGTGCAACTGCTCGTTACCTGATCTTAGCCGTCTTCACCATATTTCAGCTCACTACCATCACAGGACGCGCGACTGCAGGCCCTGGAAGGATAGATAAGACAAGGGGATGCTGCAGGGTACAGGTGTGCACATATTTTGTAACTACCCTATTTGCTGGTAACTGTGACTGATCACCGTCCAGCCAGTTGCTACGCGCTAAACCCTGCGAGCTCATTCTATCTTCTCCGACTTCCTTCGCCCTCACTGTCTGTTGACCAGGTGCGAGTAGCGGCTAGCAGGCATTTTGTCTGTATTTGGGGAGGATGAGAGGCCATGGGCTGTGGGCAGGAGAGTGCCATGTAGCGAACACAAGTGAGCATAGGTAAGCCGCATTAGCTATAGCCTTGCATTACAGTGTATATAAGTAAAGATTCCAATATACTGTTTTTATCATACTTTTGGCGCATTTGAGATGTTTTTGAGATACTTTTATAGTCCTTTTCAAGTCCCTTTTAAGTCCCTTTTGCTACTTTTGAAAGGCGACAGATGCTTTGAAAGCCTAAGGGCTTGGCCTTCAAAGCGTTGACCTCTTTTGCGCTTTTGCCTCTTTTACGGCTTTTGAAAGCTGTAAAAGGGGTGAAAAGAGGTTGTGTTATTTTACTGATGCACATGATATAGATCTATCAGATATTATATGTCTATCATGAAACCTAACCCGTCAATGTCAACATAGGGTTGTTGAACACTTGAACATTGACATACAACTGCAGAATGGCTCTCCAGCAAGGAATCTGTTAGTGCAACTGTAAATGCCGAGGCAATTTTGATCTTTGCAGAGACACTTCCAACTTCTAGATCATATCATCCATCGCCGGGCTCCGGTGAGAATGGCTGTTTCGAATGGTAACCCCAGGGATGGTCAATTGGTTGTCACCACCACCGAATTGGACTGGTTAGAGGAGCAGCTGTGGTTGATTCGCCCTACTTTCACTGAAGACGATACCTATCATGTTCAAAACTTGCGCACTCTAGATATGTTAACAGGTAACTTTTTACATATGTCTTCAACTTGCATCCACAGCCCTACTTAACTTGGGTTTGCTGCAGATAGTGACGAAGATGGTAATTACATTGTCGTAGAGCCAACACCATTGACATAGATTCAGATGGAAAGTTTATCGACGGCTTTTCTGATGATGATCAACTATTCAAGCAGCAATGGGTGATACCGTGATGAAGAGAGGCTTCGGCGGCTCAATGTTGGCTGTAGGTATCTGTCGCCTACATAGAAATAAAGTCTAGAAACTCAAAAAAAAAAAAAAATTTAGGATCCAGAATGTTGCTACTGGAAGTACGCACTATGCTTGGCAGGATTTTAAAATATCTAACTTACACTAGCCAAAAGCATTTGCAGACTTGCTTAATGGGTAGGCAGGCATTGTCAGTGCTCCAATGAATACAAACTGAAATATCTCAAAGGAATCATGAAATTGGCACTTGGGTCGTAGGATGGAATGCCGATTGGAGAGATGAAAACACCGAACAAAGTCGGCATTGGTTATCCCACAAACTAAGTCTGACTGGCCAAGAAATTCAATGGGATCTAATGGACAACAGATTCACAAAACGCACCTATAGGGCCTTGCCAAATCTCGACATCGTGTGAGTGCCCCTTCTGAATAATCCCTTCAGCATCAAACTAACATGATTATTTACTTAGATACATAAGTCTGCCCAGAACAAGGATCATGGAAATCTGGGAGGATAGTGACCTTGGAAAAAGGCAACGACGGGAGGATATATTATAATTTGATGGTGACGATTTTGCATTTGGTTTCGTACTATGAATCCGCGTCTTCCCAATACTTTCTTTCATTTCTATCATAACAACCAGCCTTCAAGGCTGAAATCGCCAAATGGGCAGAGGATACGTTACAAAGCTGCGGGCAGTTTAGGATCATACTCTATTATTGCGCAACATGCAAAATTAGCTGACTCCAACAAATCAGAATTATGCCGTTCTTTGTGGCATAATGCTTGGGAGAAATCCGAATGGATCCGGAGGTCGTGTCTTTAACTGGTTTATTGAAAATGGTATGTACTTGAGTACTTGTCCGAAATGGATATATTTGAGCGCATCATCGACGCTGATATTTATGGCGGTCCGAGTGGGGTTTTAATCCCCGCGTAGACATTTGTAGTCCGGAAACTCTTTAGTTATATTTGTTACTATATTGAAGGACTTCACTAATGTTTTCAATGCCTTTTGCGTGCGCGCGTGAACACATTCACCTGCGCATCACAACACTTGAGGCGCGCGTGAACACTTTTACGTGCGCATCAAACCTTTTAAGTGCGCGGAAACACTTTTAGGTCTCTTGAATGATTTATAGTACTTTTTGGGCGATATTTAATTGCGCGTGAAGACATTTCAATGCGCGGAAACACTTTTGTGAGTGCGCGGAAACATTTCCAGTGCGCCAACACTTTTGTAGCCGGGATGCCGTAATTATGTAATTGATCCTTTCACGGCATCGGCCAACCCTTGCCGAACCACCTGCAGCGGAGCTTGAACGACTTTGCGCTGCTGGAGTGTCCTGTTCAATAGATATCTATTGAGTTGAGCACCTACAGCTTAATTTCAAGTCAAATACACCATAGTCTATCTAAGTCTCCGCCTCGGTTTTCCCGGCAAGGATTAGCCGATGCCGTGAAAGGATCAATTACATAATCACGGCATCCCGGCTACAAAAGTGTTGGCGCACTGGAAATGTTTCCGCGCACTCACAAAAGTGTTTCCGCGCATTGAAATGTCTTCACGCGCAATTAAAAATCTCCCAGAAAGTAATAGAAATCGTTAAAAGGACTTAAAAATGTTTCCGCGCACTCAAAAGGTTTGACGCGCACGCAAAAGTGTTTCCGCGCAAGTGCAAGTTTGTATTGGGGCATTAAATAAGAGTCAAGGAAATCTATTAATGTTCTGGGGCATCGTAAATAAATAGGAAAAGGGTTTCCGGACTACAAAAGTTTCCGCGGGGATTAAAACCCCACTTGGACCGCCATAGATATTATACTTATTCTCCTTGAAGACCCTACAACTCACAGACCCAAAGTTATTTTCTTTGAGTACGTCCTTTCCAATACAACACTATAATCCTCACTGACAATCCTCATTATACAAAGACCACAACCGAGGCCGGCGAACACTAACGACCCGGATCACTTCTCAGTTCGTCACTCAATGACTTTAAATTTTGCATCCCATTAAACTCAACTCATTTTCTCCAGGACAACGCATGGGGAAATTATGGAGAGCTTTGTATATTCTAGAACCGTAAAACAATAATATACTTATGCCGTGTCGTTAACAATGTATGTCAATATACAGGGCGAATTGGTTCGGTCGATAAAACAAAATGTTGACTGATACGTGGATTCATTGATCCATCGATCCATCAGAACCAAAATGGCAACCAAGTGTCGGAGGATAGCCACTCCCTTGAGATCCTAACAGGCAAGTGAAAGGGGAAACGCGCAACGACGCGAGAGCTGTATCCGTGTGTATGCCTCAACATGAAGACAAGCAACGTCTTTCATCCCTTTCGCTCGGTCGGCGCGCCTGATGCATCGACGAGGAAGGCTGATGCACATGGAACACACTGATTAGGCAGCAAAGAGAACGGTGTGGGGTGGGCATGTTTCTGCACCGCATTTGCAGACATCCTCGCGGCCCATCTCGGGAACTGACAGCAAGCACTACTAAATTGGCACGCAGAAAGATGAATCCCCTCAGTCGACGACTAAGCATTGCCCCTCGACCCACTGCGCGAACACACAGTCCATGTGCAAAGCTATACAAGCCCACCTGAGTTACAGGTGAAGACTGCCTACTAGTAAAAACGATTGAAGAATGGGATAAAAATGGACGGGCAGCGATGTGTCAAGGGTAAAAGTCTCCGCGGAATAAGTGGCATATAAAGAGGAAGGGATGCGGGGTTGCAGCGTCAGAGCAGCAGGAAGATCGTTGATTGTTGTGTACGGTGCAGGATCTGCGTGATCGGAGTATAAGACCAGCAGTGCAAGTTGTCAGTCCTACACCTATGCCCAAGAGCACTGAGGAAAAAAGCACCAAAGTGCTGAAGAGGTGAGCGAGGAGCACAAAGGGGAAGGGCAGCGACGCTCCAGGCAGGAACCTTTTATACATATAACACCATGCTATTGCTGTTGATATCACGGTGCAATACCTAAAGCTTGTTATATATATGTACATATCATATCAATGGTCGTTCAAAACACATCGCTAGCGCCAAAGGATGAGCGCATATGTATATCTAGTTTGAAAGCAGGGAGAACGTACATTCGAGCAAATCATATATTGCCACCTAGGATTTCCAGTGAGGTTTTGAAATCTAGGAAAGACGGTAGATATTAGCTGGATATATGCACATTTGGGGCGCGCATGAGTGGAAAGGGTGTTAAGGAGGGGGGAAATCTTAACTGGGTGTTAGCGGTTGGTTGGCGCTCACCCAAGAGTCAGTAGTCGCGTCCACCACAGCAGCAGCAGCAGGAGCCTGAGTCTACGAAACTCCGTATCATCCCCTTGGTCTTGCACATTGAGAAAACAGGCTCTCACTCTTGCGCGCGCACGGTGCTGGCGCTAGGTCGTCCTCAAGTTACCAGGCGGCGAGCGAGCATCCGTCATCTGACTATCAGGAGATGGATTGAGCGCCCGGTGCGTATACTTGTATGCGACTCCGAGATGGATGGCAGAGGTAAGGAGGCGGCGAGGGAGGGGAAGGGAGGGGAGGGGAAAGAGGGAGCATGTAGACGGGTAGAGGGGAAGTGGGGGGTGGGTCGACAGCGACGTGGTTGGAGTGCTTGGACTGCAGGCAATGGCGGGCAGCCTCGATACGGGGAGTATACAGGCCACCACACAGAAAAGAGCAAGAGCGGAGGGTACGCGGTGCGCGGTGCGGGGCGAGGCAGCGCAGGAAGGGGAAGAAGGGAGAAGACCCAGCGCGTACCTAAACGGAGTCAGAGACGGTCTTTGGTTGAACTCGTACATTGATTTGGCCGGGTGTGAGAGAGAACTTGGGATGGATGCGTGGGCTTGCATGTGGGGCTTGTAGGCGGATGGGTGGGCAGGGAAGGCGTGGGCTCTGAGTTGGGGTTAGCGATGGGTGAGAGGGAGCGAGAAGGGGTGCACGGGTGGACGAGCGGGGGGTGGACCGCGTCGAGGAGGGCGTGGACGGCGCATCTGCATCCTTCCTGAGTCGCATCTCCCCGTTTGTGCCTCTGACTCTTACAACGTCAAGCAGACCTGCGTTGCGTTGGACCGTCCTGGCGCCGGTGCATGCACCAGTCAGAGACGCGCGCGTCACCGGTCATCTCCCCCTCGTGCGATCGGGCGAGAGGGCGCTAGGAGGGGACGCACGCAGAGGTTGGTCGCGGAGGAGCGGGGCGGGATCCGAGTGGAGGAGGGCGAGTGCATGGAGGGCTAGACGGGCAGACGATGGATGCTACCGCGCTCACCCCACCTATTCCGCATAACCGGACCGTACACCGTGCACCTACCGCCTCGGCGCCATCATCCACCTCGACCTGCCCCCTCACGATTCCACCCCGCCTTGCCTCGCTCACTCAACGCAGCCCATGTACGCGTCCAAACGTTCAAGTTCAAGCCGCTCTCATCTACGCGCTCGTCCAGGGGCACGCTAGCCAAACACACCCACCCCTCCCCTCTGGTACTTATCCTCCCCTTCCTTGCGGTGTCTATGTACAACACGCTGGACACGCGGTATATGGGAGATTCGGAAGTTACAGGCAGGGAAGGTGGATGTGCAGGGCGGACCTGAGTGAGAGGGAGGATTGGAAAATGGAGGAGGGACGGGCAGGATAGAGGAAGGATCGCGCAGGAGATGCAGGCGATCCATGATACTTACTGCAGGCAACGACAACGGATGCTCCACCTCCCCTTCTACTGCCTGTCCCCTAGCTCAAGCTCGCGAGCGCTCCTCTTCCTCTACCCTTCCCGCCCGACCCGAATCCCTTCTCACACCGTGCCTAGGTCGTATCATCTTCCAATCTTCCATACTCTGCGCTGCTTCTTCAATATTTCAATCTGCATCCCCCTCAAGCTAGCTCTGCTCCGTTTCCCCTCTGAGTCTCTCTCCAAAACTCCTGCGTCAAAACTGTATGTAACGTGCGTGTCCCCAATTGCACTTGCCTGCCTGCCTATCTCTCGCTCGTCTGTAATTATGTATGTCTCTCGAGAGCCGAGGCGGATGATCGTCTGCGTGGCCCCCCATCCTCGTCTGTCAACATGTCCATGACAATGCTTACTATATCCCTTCTCTTCTTCTCTTCTTCCCTTCTCCTCAAGCTCGGCTCTGGGGTCCTCGAATTACACGTTATCGTCGTCGTCCTTCGGCTTTGAATTCTGGGACATGTGTATTCGTGGGTTTACTCAACCTCCCTGGACCTTGATGGAGACCGCGTTTTGCGTTTGCGGCGTTTCTGCGATTCCTTTTTTTTTTCGATTTTCTTTTCGACGTCTATTTTCAATTTTAAAATTCTTACAGGGGACCTAAACCCAACGCCTCACCCACACCACACCCACACCCACACCCACGCCCCCACCTCCGAATCAGGCCTAGGCCTCGCGACCGCCGCCAGCACCTCCCTAAGCCCTTCAAATTTCATCTCTGTCCCCGCCAACCCAATTTCCAAACCACCGCACCACACCGCATGCCCGTTGGAGGGGGGGGTGGAACCGCCTCGGACTAGGAACGATCGGACTCGGGCTGGGCTGGGATAGCTGACTGGTAATGCGTGGTATGGATGATGGAAAGCGTAGCTACGACATCTAGACGAGGTGCTACGAGGTTCAGACTCCGCCGGGCCGGGCTGCCAGCACCGCCACACCGTCCATCCATCCCCTCCGTGTCCCCCTCCACACTCCTCCTCCTCCTCCTCCTCCTCCTCCTCCTCCTCCTCCTCCCAACCCTACCTCCGCAGGTGCCGCCAAACCCAGCTATCCAGAGACGACACCCGGCCACCCAAAAACGGCCTTGCACGATCTGGTGCAGCGAGTATGTACATGCATGCGTGCGTGCGTGCGTGTGTGTGTAGCAGGCCATCCGTCCTTATACGAGCGCCGCGTATTAAGTTATATGTAGTATAAGTACCCTGCGCCCCGCCCTGCGTACCGCCCTCTGCGTTCTGCCCTCTGCGCCCTGCCCTGCCCCCCGCCCCCTGTGTTCTGCCCTACGTACCGCCCTGCACCCCGCCCTGCGCCCCGCCCTGCGCCCCGCCCTGCGCCCCGCCCTGCGCCCCGCCCTACGCCCCGCCCTGCACCCCCGCCCTCTGCGCCCCGCCGCGCTCCAGTCCACAGAGGCTGTGCCAGAGGATATCGATATACCTGCACCACGACTTGGGACGCCGCATACGACATCCAGTTGGCATCCAGCCCCGTCCTTACACAGTCTTACACTGTTACAGTACTGACCTTACACAGTCTTAACGTTACAGTAAGTACTGACTGAGACTCCTGCATGAATGATGAAGACGGCGTGCATTTGCACACGTGACGATAGAGTGCGGGCACACCTCTGATCGGATCCGAATGGCGATTTACGACCCTGCTCGAAGGTGAGTAAAGTAAGTATGGGATACTGTCTTGAGTTTAAAATTCTGATGTACTTTTACATATTTTTCTGAGCAGCGACCCTGCGTCGTGTACCTTCAAAGCTTCAAAGCTTCAAACTTTAAGCTTTAGCTCGAACTCCGAGCGAGAGGTCCCCACGGGCCACGGGTGGACTGGACGCAAGATCTTTCTTCAAGTTCAAATCGTCCTTTGAAATTAAACGGAAGTCATCACATCGCATGATATTTTTTTCAATTCAAAGCTGATTAACATCATAGTCAATCCCTCCAAGCAAAATCTTCTTCAGCTTCTCGTCCGTCAGAGGCGAGCTATAACTTGTCGTATCAAAGTAAACCTAGATATAAAATTTAAAATTCATCTATTAGCCCCAAGGATTCAAATATTCAAATATTCAAGCTTCAAGCCTCAAGGCCCTTCCGCTGGGTCTAACAAACAAAGACGCACCGAATTATTAGCCTGATTCACACTCTTGACACCCCGAAAATCCACACCGGCATTGAACTGGACAAGCTGGATCCCAATCCCATAAGCCGGGATACTGTTCGCACTCGCACTCGCACTCCGCTGGACCTTCTGCAGGAGTTTCTTGAACCGGCTCACCGCGCGTGTAGGTTGGCTTTCTGAAATTTTATTGCGCGTCAGGATTCAAAATTATATGTAAGAGGCTTTGCCATGGATTATTCGATTTATTGGTCAAAGACCAATAACATTAACGGGCTTACCGTCTGTGCGGGCGGCGTCTGTGAGGACGATCACGTTCCAGGCCTCTTTCGCGGAGATGGCTTGATTCGCGATGGTCTCGATCGTGTCTCTAATCGTGTCGGATGGAGGCGCTGAGGGAAAGAAAAACTTGAATTCAAATCTGCTTTGAACAAAGCTTGGATGGAGGTCTTACAGATAGGTTGGATAGCCGCCATGATGGTCTTGACCTCCGTGCCGCTCTACACCAGCCAGAAAATATCAGTGATCTAAAAAAAAATAGAAATAGAGAGACAATCAGAATGACCTTCACTGATACTCTGTTCGCTCTGAAGTTATCAACGAACTGCACGTCGAATTCGGTGAAGGCTGAAAGCTGGATGGCCTTATCGACAATGCCGGCGAGGGCTTCGGTGACTGTTGCCCATGGCCGACCAAACATCTGTCGGTGCCAGCACTGTGAACATGTACTACTCCTCTTCAAAGTTCAGACGCAAATGAAAGACGAACAGAGGGGGAGTCATCGAGAAGGAAGACGGTCTTGTATCCTCTAGAATGGAGAATAGATGGATTTAGTACCAGCGCCAATACACCCGAAAGAAAAAGGAGTCGACACACGCCAGTTTCTGCAGCATCGCCTGCGTCAGAATCCCCTCGGCCTTTCCACGGGGATTAAATTCATAAGGAGTGGCATCATCCTGGTCGAAAAGAAAAACCTATATATCCGGCACAATAAGTAACAGGCCCCTCACTGAGCTGACCAAAAAAATACAAGCCCTTCCAGCCGCGGCATGAGGAGATGTGATAGCCAAACGACTACCAGCGAGGCGAAACCTATATCACGCGATAAGATATCTTGATATAGAGTGGCCAGGAAAAGATGTGGTTGGGATGTACAGACTTTGCGGTTAAGCCGTCAGTGCTCAGGACCTCCCACGCAGTTTGAGTCGTCGAAAGAATGACAGTGCTCAAGTCGAAGGTAGGCCTCGTGCTCCAGTAAAGTCCACTGGAAACGTGCCGGACCGCATATTGTTTACTTGGAAGTGGACCAATGCGCTCAAAGCACCACTACAAAGCTCATTGGTTGTTGTAAAGAAAAACAGCGAGTAAATGTGAACCTCCGTGTCAATATATTGGTTGAGGAGGGCGTTGTCGTCAATCAAGGGTAGGGCTGAAATAAAATAAAAAAATGTCAAAATCAAATCCATACATTGGAATGGGAGGAAAAAGTTAACGCACTGAAAACGAAGTTGTTTCTGACACCGAGAAACCATCCATTGGGATACTTTCCTTTGGAAATCGACCATTTGAGACGGTCCCCGATATCTTGCACAACGGTCATCTGGGATCAATGGCAGATCGATATTAGTAGGAGAAGCAAGCTTAAGGGCGTCAGCTACAGCCGAAAAAAAAATTTGGGTATAAGTACTTCATCGAGGCTGTGCGATAACTCGAGATTGGGAATGACAGAAGACGGACTGAATCACAAATAGCTTTCATGGGAGATTTTGCCTTCTGGTTCTCGGGGGTCTTCCAGTATCATCGATTCATCATGCATCATGTCATTTCTTGGTTCGAGGTTCACAGCAACTCTAAAGATATAACTGATCAAGCCTATCGTGGCCTAATCGATGCCTAATCTTCCATTCCTTCTGTCGAAAATCCGGCAGCGGCATCTCGGCTAGCTGGATTAGCGCCCGCCGAGCGCTTATGCGTGAGAGCCAAGGCTTCCGCTAATTACCCAACTCCGCCATGCTTACGACTTCTAAATGGATCTCGCACGCTGGTTATCAGCAAGATGCGACCGCAGCACAGGGATTGCCTACATATCTTATTGCTAATTTACAGTTGAAGCCCGGACTCTTTTTCCAACATATTTACGACGAAAAACAAAATATTTCAGGGAGCGTTCATCGACATCGATTGTCTGCTCTCAACATACAGCGTGCTCAAAATGTTTTTTGACCTATACTTTCCAACTACTGACTGCAGGATCAACTGCGCCGAGGAGAATCTTGACGAGTTTCTGTTCTGTGAGCGGTGTTTTGTACTCTGTCGTATTGATCATGACCTAAATCAGAATGACTCCCGTTAGGGCTTAATTCTGCTACGTGAAAAAGGAGAACTCACAATGCCTTTTGCGTAATTCTTCTCAATAGGCTGGAAAGAAAATTCACTACCCATCACGACGAGTTGAATACCAACACTTGAAGGTGGAGCCTGATCGTGGTCCAGTCTCTCCGCTACTTTCTGAATCATTGCATTCAGGCTGGTATTGAAAACTTTGCCATCTATTATAAAATTAGACAAAACCTTTGCAGCGATGCAACATGAGTAGACTTTCCTCGTTTCCAATCTGTAAGAAGGATCACATTCATGGGTTTGATGCTGGTCTTATCTCCGGGCGTAGTCCATTTTGCTACGAAGGAGTTGAGGAGGCTGCTCAATCCATCCTTAATCGATTCCTCTGAACTCGCTGCAGTAGAGAGTTTATATCCAGCTAATTTTAGGAATGAAGATTAAGGTCTTACCATCTGCTTGAAGGCTAGCCAAATGTTTGTCTACTTCTCCCCCACTCTTGTAAGAATAAATCAGTTCAAGCTCAATCAAATATCTGTTGTAAATCGCAAACCTTCAAACCAATGACATTGGATGCATCATTATCGATGAATCGAAGCTCAATTCCATCCACACCACACCCGTTGACGGCTTTGTCGACCACCGCAGAGATAATCTTGCTCAGGGCATCCTTTGCACCGACCATCTGCCAAATTAATCGCATAATATGAACATCTGATGATGATGACGCAATTTCTAACGAACCGATGGCGAGTCATCAACGAGAACTACAGTGTGGCATTTCCTGAAGGGGTACGTTTCTAATGAGAGACTGTGCTTTGTATGATCGTACCAACTCACAATAATGTTTGCTGCAGAGCCGCGGTGAAGACGGAGGCGGATGAAGGCGTCGCTGACCCAGGTTCAGAAGCTAGTAGACAGTGTGGTGAGCACCATTGAAGGCTCCTGAATAGAAATTACTCTCACCTTGCTCGAATCGTCCCAAGAGAGCTGCAAAAATTCTTTTAGAGGTAAGCCGATGTTCATTTTTCACTACATGCACGATTTCCTGCGAATTGAGAGTGAGGGAAGCAATAGATACAGTAGTATCGAATGATAAATTGAAGGCTCACAGCTGGCAGGTTTTTGAGCTCATCAAGCGTTGTTTTCTCCTCACTTCCGACTTGTAGGAAAATAACATGAAGATGCTTTCGGATCGGTCTGGCAGCCTTGAAGCGCTTCTCCACACTCGTAATGACGTCCTGCAACTTCTTGGTTGCACCTATGTACATCATTGCACGCAGAAAATATGAGTGCGTGATTCAGACAATACGAAGTGGAAAATGCAAACCCCCGCTTTCTTTGCCATCTGTGATAACAATGACGGCGAACGACTTCTCGTTTTCGAAGGCATACTCATCCTCCCTGTCTACCTTCTTTCTCGCATTGTCCATATCATCGAGGAAGGGACCGATGATCGCTTCCAGCCGTTGACCAATGTCCGAAATACCTGCGAAGATATCATCAACCTTGAGCGAAGAATTATTTGTATGCACTAATTGCCGACCTTTTGGCTTAACCCCCCGGAATATTTCCATTACCTCGTTGCTAGTCTTTTAGCCAGTCGGGCACGTAGAGAGAAGAATAATCAGCTTCAAGGCTCAGCCATAGGAATGATAAAATGCTGACCTTAATTCCCCCGGTCCCTTTCTGGCCACGACCAAGTCCCTTGGTTCCACGAGTGCTGTTCACGAAACCGAGATCAATTCCTGCACCGTCGATCTTGAAAACAGTCTCTACGATGTCCTGCAGTGCACCGCTGACTTCGTCCCACATGTTTTGCATCTATAGATTGTCTTATTGAGCAGGAAGTAACAGAGGAATTACTCTTTCAAACAAACCGATCCCGAGTCATCCACGAGAAAGCTCAAGTCGTAATCTCTGGTCAACAAAAAGGAAGGAGTGTCATAAATGAGTACTTTAGAAAAGAAGATGAAAACCACTAACGTAAGGAACTCTTTGAGATCATCTTGGTGTTCTGGCGTCGGAGGAGGCGGCGCTCTCGCTAGGCGACTTAAATCAGACAAACAAATGGGAAAATATAAACAGGCTCATACATTGGATAAGAGTCCAAACCTTGAAAGGATTAGAGCCAAGCTTTACGGAAAATGTGTCGATCTTCAACTCTCCATTAATCTCGCCCGGCGAAACGTCTTTGACAAATATTTGACCGTCTTGAGAGGCCTCAATCCGTCCTTGAGCAACCACAGGACCTCCGCAGGTCGAATACGCAAATTTAAAGTTACCATTGGGGTCGGATTCGAAGTCCCCGGTGAATGGCTGTGAGCAACCGAGGAAACATGTTCCACCCCACGTCCCATTCACTATCATCGAATCCAGATCAGAGGTTGGGCGTTTGTTGGGCGTTATACATAATGAAGAACACTCACGCATTTGGGGATGAAAAAGAGTACCCATTGGTGCTCAACACGACGAGCCAGGTGAAGTGGTATTAGGGTGACAATGCGTAGCCCGGACCCGGATGGGCAATGCATACTTTATAAGATCGATTTAAGAGGGTGCACTCCGAACGAATGGGCTGTCGATGCAATGTCCAATCTCTGTTCTCCGACGTGGACACTGAGTTTACGTATTTGGAAGGAGGGACTCCTGGCACTAGTCGGCTAGATCGATGTCGATATCTTTACCCACTGTGTCTCCGTCCCACATAACCCAATTTAATGCTGTCCTCTCACTACATTCTGTCCCATCCCCTGAGGTTTACTAACTGGATTAGTACAACAGGAGAAATCGAACCGCTTTGTGAGCACTTCACAGAAGAACGAACTTAATCAAAGAGATACATCCGATGCGACGCCTGCGAGCCACCTGCGAGACCTATTTTGTACTGCCCAAGACTGGTGTACCAAAATCGGAGGATAAGGACGGACTGAATCATTAGCCATAGCCAAATGTGAAGAGAAAGCAGCAAAATTGGAACATCAGAAAACTTTAGCAGATGAAAATCGACATCACCGCGTGTACGATGCGATAGGACATGCTAGAGAGGCGCTCGAACATACGGTGCGTTAACTTCCTAAATCAGAAAATAACTGCCTGAGTTTTAATATAGATAATATATCAGGATGGAATACAGCTCAGAAAATTTGTTCATATAAGAGTCAATTCAACCATGTACTGTACAGTTTATATAAGACGTTGATTAAAAAAAATCAAGATGCGAAATCACTCATACGAAAGCGTCAACTCCATAACATATCACTGGATAATGCACCCACCGCGATTCTGCTCGCGATTAAGACGATCGTTCAAATCTCTGATCTGGTGCTCGAGTGCCTGCTGCTCGGATGCAGATGCGGAGGTCGCTGTGTTGAGACGGGCTTCGAGGTCCTGCATCTGGCGCTTATACTCAGCTTCTGCACGCTCAGCTTCCAAGCGGGCAGATTCAGACATTTTCTGCATCTGCTTTTCGAGTTGTTGTTTTTCCTGAGTGTATTTAGAGCCACCGACTGAGCATCCGATTGAATTCGATTCATGTCGTCCTGGAGCTTCCTGCTTTCGATCTCGAGCTCGCGTCTGCCTTCTTCGTCTTTGAGTCTAATCGCTTCTAAAGTGGGGGAGCAATAGCAATCAGCTTGGAATTAATGATGCAAATAAAAGATATGAACCTTGCATTTCCTCTCTTATTGACTGTATGTCGCGCTCGTACTTCTGAAGTTGAAGCGCCAGCTCTCTGTCGAGCTCCTCACTGGCCGCAGTCTGAGATATATTCTTCTTCTGGTCGACAAGCTCACGTTGTATTTGAAGTGGAAGTGGGTGATTTTGGAGGATGTTGCGAAGAATATCCTGGGCCGACTCTCTCGTATTGTAGTGGCGACACAACAAAGCGCCTTTGGCCAGGACCGGCTTGAAGAACATATCTTCGGCGATCAACTCGGCCTCACGAGCCTCTCCGACTTCGGTAGTCACCTCACCCCACATGTTTGTGACGATGACGACGTTTCGGAGGGTATCATCGCCGCAGAGCTGCCTGAACATCCTAAAATTTCGGGCGGAGATGCCACTCATGCGGCGATCGGAAATGCGGTGGATGTATATGATGCCCGCAAGTTTCCTTCCACTCTCGTAGCTAGTGACAAAAAGACAGAAACGTTAGAAGGATGAACCAAACATTGATTTGGTCATCTTACGCTGTGACCAGAAAAGCAGCGATCATTCCCAAGATGTCGCTATCACTTTTGGTGGTGTCATCGAATCCGGGAGTGTCGATGAGAACGACTGAATGGCCGCCAAGATCGAAGCGCTCCGCCAGTTGCACGGCGCTTGTGCAGGACTGTAGTCCTTGGCCGATCCGAAGGTTCGAGTCACTGACTAAGTTTATGAACTGAAAATAAGGCAGCCGTAAGCATGTGTGTTCGCTCAAAAGCACAACCGATGATAACGCCTACAGTCGTTTTCCCACTGCCTGTGGCTCCCATCACTCTGGTTTAAGCGCCCGTTTGATTATCAGCGCAAAAATGAAAAGATAAAAACGACCGAACGTACGCCACTGTAAGCTCTGGACTGCCAGTGGCACCATCCTATAAGAGTAGTCAATGCGATTGTCCGATTAAGTCAAGATAATACGACAACTATTACTCACCTGTGGCCTGGCAAAGGAAGATCCGTGTACCAACAAGCGAAAATCAGAACCCTAGCGGTCTTGTAGAAGCAATGGATGTACTCACATGCTGTAATCCTGGCGCGGAACGGTAGAAGTTGAGTTCATTGTCATTATGTGGTATGCAGCGTAGGATTTTGTGTCGTACTCAGCGAGTATCGATGAAAATTACTTCGGGGTGTTCTTATATAAGGTGAAGAGGCTCCTGCCCTGTTGTAAAAATAAGTGCATGCTTCGTCACTGCTGTGAAGCGTGCGATTCTGACACACAACGCAGCACATTCCACATAATGATAGCGATAGGGTGATGCCGCGTTCATGACTTAAACTTGAGAAGCTGCAGAGCTCTTCAGAGCCGCAGTATTGTGCCCGAGTGCAGGCGAAAATAGTGAGCTATGCAGGAGATCCATGGAGATTCCCAGCGAACGTAACACTAGATATGATATGATCCCCGTTCGTATATAAATTTAGCTGGGACAAGATTTCAACCTTTCTGAGCTGCGGCCTCAAGTTCTAGGAATCGTGGGTGGGACTTCATAATGTGAAATCGAAGCGAATTCTAATTCGATTTGTACTAGTAGGTCAGGCAAACGGGGCAAGATAACATATTAAACCGAAGTTGTGAACACAATCTTATTACTTGAAAGGTGACAGATCAGATAAAGGCGCGAGTGATATCACCTCTGTGGCATCATTGACATTGGCCTACAGAGAAGACTCGGAATCAGCCCATCATAAAGTGACCGTACACGAGGCTCACCAAGGTCACCATTGCGCCACAAGGGCCAACATATGAGTCTCGCAGTGCATGGATAGCTTCATAGCACCTCCTTCCCAATTCCGAGTCGCTGAATTGACTCCCTGCGTTGTCTGTGAATCAAGAGAATCCCAGCCCCCTTAATGATTGTACTTTGTACTTTACTCACTGGCAGTGTCCACAATATACAGTAGATGCAATATTACATACACGATTCCATAGTATAAACAAACCTCCCCTCGCGTATAGGCCACCGGCGCCTAATCGACTCCTGCACAGCTTCACTCTTCCCAGCCACAATCGCCGCATACACCTCCTCGCTCTTCTTCACCGCAGCATCGAACTCCTCCAAATCCACAGCGCCATCGGCTCCCATGGATATGCCAGCCTTCTCCATTGCTGACTGCACACGCGCCTCTAACAATTCCTCTGCATAAACGACCTTGAACTCCTTTTCATGGCGCTTTTTGTCTTCCTCAGAGGAACACAACCGGACAGACTGGGTAATCACTATTAATGGGAATGTTGTCCCCATATTCAGCACTGAGCATCATCAACGTCTGTTCGAGAGCAGGAAGGCCCTCAGACCAACAACGGGACGAGCGATGAACAGCCTGCGCCAGAAGAACCATCTGCTTAAGGCGCAGCACCATAAAAAGAGGACCTTTCAAGTGGCGAATAATTTTATAGAACTCGTGCCGCGGCCAAAAGCGATAGAACTCCCTGAGAGCATCCTCTTGCTCCCGAATCGACAGTTCTTTGTAGTTCTCTGGTAGCACAGGTTCATAGAGATCTTCAGACTCCAAAACTTTGACATACTTCATTTTTGACGCATCGTCGGCCTTGTCTTCGAAGATGTTCGGCATCGGAGTCTCGAATAAAGGACGTATGGACGCGCCTTGCCAGTCAATAATCCCAGAGACGCAGAAAGGATCGGTCACTGGGACCAATATATGCCCCGCATGTAGGTCGGGATGCGAGAGGGTAGGGGCACAGTATTCAGGCGATGGGAGAACCGCAGGGGCGAGTGCGAGCCACTTTTGCAGTGCTTCCGTATGTTGTTCTGGAGTATGCCAAACTCCTAGCTGGGCTTTAGCCTCCGGAGAATCCGAGTACAACCGCATCCACTCGATCTCGCAGTTAACAGCAGCCCGGAAGTAGGAGTGAATATCATTCCCTGCGATTTCCAGTCAACAAAGCAAACCAAAAATGATAACTTGAAAACAAGTCTCTTACACGGGCCACGATCGATGTTCATTCCTGCCCTCCCCCCACGATAAAAACGCCTCTCAACACTCGGCCCAATCCGAAACCTCTCCGAAACGTAATCCTCCTTCTCCCCATCTGCAAACAACCCCCTCTCCCTCAACGGTGCATCCACATCCTCTTTGTAATAAATACTCCCATACTGCGAAAACCGCACAGCCGCCAGATCCGTCATCAATTCTGCGGTATCAGCGAAATGGCGATATTCCAGCAGTCCATAGTTCTCTAGGAGCATGGTCTCAGGGCACTGTTCCATGATGATGTATTCGCACCCGACGCTGTTGGTGTCGGTTGCGTCCCAGGCGAGGACTCTGGGGACGGGCGCATCGAATTTAAAGCGGGTGCGGATGAAGTCCATGGTGGCCACTTCGCTGCGGGTAAGGATGCTCTTTGGGCCGGCGTTGGGGGAAGGGGATGCGGGCGATGACAGTTTCGTTGTTGGACAGGGTGAGGCGGAAGACGCGGTTGTAGGGACCTAAGTACGAGAGATAAATGAATAAACATGACTAGAAACAGAGGACCTTCACCCTCTGCTAGACACACGATCTCTTTGCACTGAGTCGCACGACCAGCCTCTGCCGCAATCGCGCATAGAGCCTCTACATCAAACTCAAGCTGTCTGAGCGCCGTGTCTGACGAATGGTCAGCACCCTTCAATACAAAGTTACCCAAACCAATTGAAGATGCCTTACGAATATCATTGTTGTAAAGCCAGCGCTTCGACGTTGACTTTAAATTGACAGGATTCGCATCGCGTGCTAGCGTGCTAGCGGCAGATAGAGAGATAGCACGAGTGTAGAAGGGCTTAAATAGGGTTGGTTTTGAGGCGATTCGAAAGGGCAATGCGAGAGAGCGAAACATAGTTAAGAATCTGAGTGCAGTTACAATATGTAGAGAGACGACGTCTGCGACGTGGCAGCGAGTATTAGGGCCAACGAACCGCCTGCGGTGGAAATGCTCCCTGGAGGGCACAATTGAAATAAGAGGCTTGAAAGCTTGAACGGGGATTCCTCCTAACAACCGTCAGGTCATTCTCCCTGAAAGTCAGAACGACAAACCGAGAAACATATTTCAGCTGAATTTCGCTCGCAACGAATTTGTCGTGGGAAATAGGTGCCGCCCTACGTGCGACCTGGAGATTCTCTCAAATCAGGCAACGCAGGGAGGGAATTTAGCGACTCAGAATTGGGAAGGAGGTGATATGAGGCTATCTATCTATATGTACTCCATAAACGAACCGTAAACTGCAGCTGAATTTAATTACTGACTAGGCAACACCTTCGCCAATCGCTCAATCGACCCGTTTTGATCCCTGAGTGTTTCTAGCGCTCGATGTAATGCTTCTTGGTGAACATTAACCATGAGGGAGAAATTAGGAGACGGCGTAGGCCGTATGTGAGAGAAATCTTGCACTGAGAGAGGCGGTCGACTTTCGCAGGGACTAAGGCAAAAGGATGCGGGGTAATACCCAAACCGGATGGATGTACAGTCCTCGATGATAGGCATCGACGATATCGACAACAGCACATCAATGCTCTTCGACGAGTGCATGCGGAACTGATGGCACCCCAGCACGATAACGCAATTCACCATATCGTGCAGCAAAGCACTCCCCTCTACATCTGGGAGCAGCAGCACACAGTTCTTCAGGTTCCGCGCGTGCAGAGCAGAGATCTTGATGTGGTCGTCCACAGCATCTTTGTCCAGAGGTACAAGGAGATTGACGATGCAGCCTTCGAGATCGGATATGGACAGGTCAGTTTGTTGGGGATGGTCAGAGAGATCGGCGCGGGTGAGATATTTGTTTAGATGAGAAGACAAGACCAGATTTGAAGGATTGGAGTTCGAAGAGGGAATGGGCGCTGGAGACTCTTCTACGGGTTTTAGAGCGGCAGGCGCAGGAGTCGTGCCTGCTTTGCGCTTGAACGCGAACTTTTTGGGCGCGTTCGCTGTTCTAAGTGTCTCGATCGACTTTTCAAAACCTTTCAATTGCTGTCAAAATCGATTAGCATTCACTTGGACACACAAATGAAGCAGTTGCGGACTCACGATCTCGTACTGTTTCTGGTCGTAGGTAGGAATGGAGCCAGTGGCATCCGCGAGCGTCTTCGTTGCCTTTGCTAATAGAACCGAGAGCTCCTGCAGCGTGGCAGGAGTTGTCGAGGTAGCAGTCTTTGCAGCTTCTAATCTTTTCTCCAGTTCTACGTCAAGACGAATAATGAATAGGTGGATTCAGATTTTCAGCTTTGATGAAACTAGGTGGCGTGCAGACCAGTGCCTAGAGCTTGAAATTGGGGCGTGAATGTTTGCAAGAACGTCCATGTTGTGTTTTGGGTATCCATTGGAAACGACGGGGTGGCACAGACGAGTCAAACAGATGTGGTAGTGAAGAGAAAGTTGCGGTTCCGAATTAACTAGACGATAAAAGGTCAATACAATGTTTGTTTCCGAGGCCAATCCAAACAAATCATTGTAAGTGAACACCTCAAGTACGAGGCCCTAGGCTCGCTACCATCCGGTACTATTTCAAACTCCGAGGTTCTCATAGTACCGGCTGGGAGTAACTGAGCACTTTTAGAGGAGTCACGCTTTGTCACATATGACTTAACGAAATTTCGCGCTCTTCTGTACTCCGAGTCTTGCGTTGCTCTTGCGTCCACTCACTCCTCCTCACTTTCATCGTCCACATCTGTCTCGCACTCGCACTCGCACTCTGCCTTGGCTCTGCCTCTGCCTGGCCCTCATCCATGTCCCAACTTTCCTCCTCTATCAACCACAGAACTTGGCAGAAGTGTCTCAGCATCACTGGCTGCTGGCACGGACAAGACCAAGGCAGTGAGTGACTTTTCAGAGTATACATCTGGCTAAATCGAAGTCTCACCTCACAGTCACCGGGATAACCCCAGAAGAAGAGAACATTCTCTCTTTCAAACCACCTTGAGGCTCGTTGCAACCGCCGACTCCGTAAACGTCAACATGAAGAACTGCAGCAGCTCCGAGGACAAAATGCAGGATCCCGATTCCCGCCAATACCACTGGATCTCTCAAGGCCGCACAACCCTTCTCCGCTGCTCATGGCACGCCATCCTCTTCCCCCTTCTCCCCCAGTGTCCTCGCCTCCCTCCCGCACATCAAGTGTTCCGCCTGCCACCTATGCAGGGCCAGGCAACTGGAACCCCACAGTGCAGGACTACCACTCCATCATGGGCCTCCCGCCGAACGTGCGCGTGCCAAAGAAGATCCTGATGTTGATCAAGGTGGAAGGAAGGTAGGGTGGTGATGTATTCAATGGGGTACAATGTGGATATAGAGGAGTGGAGGAGATGGACAAAGAGCACGGTGAGATAGAGATGGGCTGGTGTAGACATTCCTGTGCCAGTTTCAATACCGGTTTCATGTTTCCTTCAGAGAGCTCATGTTGTAGACCTAACATCCTCTTTCACTTGTCCCCTTCGTGTAAAGAGTACCCTGGCTAAATACACATGTAATACCCTCTCCTTGGTTATGTATGATGTCCCTCCAAATATATTTTCAGCTTCCCTAATGACCGTATGCCGCTCAAGAACCGCATTGAATCCCGATTCAACCCTTCTCAGTTCGTGAATTCACTAAGTGCGCATTATGGTTGAAAATTTTGTATTTTTTAACCTAGTTTAATCAAATTCTTTTGATGATTTGGATTGATTGACAATAGTGTGAGAGGGACAATTTTTTGACATGTTGCCAGTGGATGAGAAGTGGACGAGCGCGAAATGCATGTTTTCGTTCTAAGTCCCAGTCACAAACCCGTCACTCCTCCAAACATGCTCCGTTACTCCCAGTCCTTGGATGGTGATCTCTATATTCACACTCAGATTGATGTTTGCACCCACAACAATGCCACAATAATGAATAAACAATGAGTCATTCTAGATTACCATCCAAGTAACTGGTAGCGAGTCTAACGAGGCCCTTTCAATCTTGACTCCATCGCCACAGAACCTTCTAACTTCCCCTACCCTCAACGATTATGGCAGACGAAATGGATGTTGACGTTGAGCAGCCGAAGACCAAAGTAAAAAAGGAAGGCAAGGAGAGCGGAAAGCCTCGCTTCGAAGTGAAGAAGGTATGTCTCTTCGTTGTGCATTCTCCTTCTGCCTCCCTGCTCTGGCGGATCCTTCAGTCATGAATAGGTGAATACTGACCATCTTTCTTCAACTTGCTACTAGTGGAATGCTGTATCGCTTTGGGCATGGGGTAAGCTCTCTTGAAGACCCACGTTTCGGCGGGCGCTAACCTGCTCTCATCGTCAGACATCGTCGTAGATAACTGTGCTATCTGCAGGAACCACATCATGGACTTGTGTATGTTCCTTTTTCTGTCCCTCAGTCATTGGATCTTGAGACACTAATGAGGACGCGCCGGATGATAGGCATCGATTGCCAGGCCAATCAGGTGTCGGCGACGAGTGAGGAGTGCAATGCTGCTTGGGGTATCTGCAACGTACGTTTTTTCATCCTTCTACCATCGCTTTACGGACGCTCACCCAAACGTGGCCTTGATAGCATGCATTCCACTTCCACTGCATCTCGCGTTGGTTGAAGACAAGGAACGTGTGCCCTCTCGACAATCGGGAGTGGGAGTTGCAAAAGTACGTCTTTTCTGTAGCCTTTGTTGCTTTCCGTTCTACAGGATGTCTGACTCTGGCATTTTTCATCCCCCCTCTGCAGATACGGCCGTTGATTATTTCATCTTTGTAATCCCTCTACCTCGCTATCCAGTCTGTCTGTACAATATCAATTCAACGCAATTTACTTGCCTCTTCCTGTCGTTAAACATGGATGCTATTCCGATGACTATCGATCTTTCTTGCATCTACGAAACGTTGACTTTCCCAGGTAGGTCACAGAGGCACCATAATGTGACAGCCAAAACAACCTCCACAGCCGGGAATTCAACAACGCCGACGGCAGGTACTTACTGTTGTTCACTCTACAACAGGTTCGACACGCCAAAAAAGGCGATTATATTCTGCATCTGCACGTTTGCCCTCTCCTCATTGAATTTCGACATATGCAATAACCATAACCAGGAATCGGGGTACAATGACAATTTCTCAGGCGATGGCGATTAAATTCTTGATAATGCGGAATGTCTTTGACTGCGATGGTTCTACCGAAGCCCCTCCCCCTCACCATCATAACGGGAACCCGAAGCCCCAAATGGGTCAGTGACTGGTGCAGTGGGGTAATAGGGTGGTATCAATGGTCCTTTTCAATCCATGGCGAATATATTCCTAGTCGGAAAAAATGATAAGATACTGGTGCGTTCCAAAAGCCCGAATCTTTGAAAATTCACGGCCTGCCCCAGTTCACAGTGACCCGGACGTCATCCGCCCGGCGAGAAGAACTTTCAGAGCCCTAGACGAGCAGTTGAGATGCTGACGACCAAGGTTCCATTGAGCAAATAGGTATGTTTCTTCCTCTTTGTGCGTTGCTCGCCGTTTGGTTGCTCATCGTAGTTTGCGCGAGTTACTACTTTATAATAGGAATGGTGCTGATTTGACGACCAAGTCCTTATGGTCCGGGTGCTATCGATGTGGCGGCACGGATTTACCTCCGCGACCGCAGAGCTTTCCTTGGAATTAATATCCTCCGCGCCAGCGAAGATCTCCCCCAGTCTGTGGTGTAGACTCTTCGGAGGGTCGGATTATTAATTTAATTTTAGGCGTCCGAACGTAAGCAAGTGAACGAGCAAGTTGAATTCATGAAGACGTAGGCTGGGTGCCCCTACAGCACGTCAGTACTGCGTCAGCCAGTGGCAAACTAATATAGAATATATTATCTGTTGACCTTATCTCATAAACTTGTGTATGACGTCCATAGGTCCTGCATAGGTGACGGTCTTCTAAAAAAAGCTAGATATTGCTGGAAGCAAACGCCACAGGAGTTGTCTAAAAATAGCAATTTGGATCGTGCAGTGCCGCTGTTACTTATTGTCGTAGTATTTGGCTAGTCGTCATGCGGCGCGTTATAGCAAATGTTGAATTGCTAGCAAAATCTAAGGAAGTGGCTTATTTCAAGGAAGGCATTTAAGGCAGAAAAGCCCGAAGGAGAAATATTACAAGCCACACTTGAACGCGATCATTTGAATGCCATCGTTGACGGAGGCGAGACAGATAAGGTAATTCCCAATACTTAGTTTGCTTCCTCGCCTTTGAGGGTCAACTGGTGGCAACGTCTGCTCACAAAAATAAAGAGCGAGGAGGGTCCTAACTTAGGAGAAAAACAATACCACACCAAGCCAAGCGAGTGGCGTAGGATACCAGGAAATTAAAACGATGAGTACTGGACATAACACCAATGAACGTTTGAACGTTTGAACTCCAATGCGGCTCCAGGATGAATGGATCAAAGAGTTGATCTCGCTCGGTCTATGATCAGCGTGCGACCTTTTAAATTGTTCTCACTTTGACGCCCGCCACTTACCCAGATAAGGGAACGCTTGGCCCGTTCGGCAAGCGCATCGCGCCACGCTTAATGCATTTCTTTTTCCGATCAGAGCCACTCGTCGCTCGAAAGATATATAAACCCCCTTCGCATGCTCACTCTTTCCTCATGTTCTTCAACGCTTCAACCTTCACTCTTCTGCTTCTTTTTCTTTATTTCCTGACTCAATCGCCGTCCGATATTCCCGTTATTCGAGTCGTCGACTCTGCTGGAAATCATTCTTTAAACCACTCGGAGAAAGTTCACTTTGCCATTGACACATCGCACGCGTGCAGCTTCTAGCGCATGCCACCTTCAATCGCATTTTTTCCAGCTAGCTAGGCAGTGATAACACAGCATCCGAATTATTGCTCGACATCACCCCGTCCCGGTGGTGGTCCGCTGTCAGTTGCTGTCAGCCATTATCCGGAATCAAAGTACCTTGTCATGAGCACATCCGTTTTATCACGATGAGTTCGACGGAGGAGAAACAAAACACATGCGCTGTCATCGCATGCGCCCACAAAACATCCAGTCCGAATAAATCAACTAGAAGTTCTTCATTGCCGTTCTTCTGCATATTCCAAATCCTGAGAGACCTAGTCTGAAGGGAGAAACCATGCGGCAGTACATTCCAACAGGCTCCAACGGAGCGCGCAAGTTTTCCATTTTGGAAGATCGGCGAGAAATATACACCCTCAAGTTGTCACAACGTCCTGTAGGCCCCAGAGCCCCAGCGGAGTGTCCATGGAGCTCATGACTCGTCGAGCGCTGCGCTTTGACGTTGTACGGTGGCGCAGCTAGACGTCAACATGGTGGAATGCCCCAAGAACTTTGACCTCGATTGGCACCCACTAGTAGTTCAAGTTGCGTGTGCCCGAGTACAGGCCCCGACCAGGATAATTGGGTGTTCCATTATGGAGCTGCCATCCCGATCCCGAGGCAGGACGTATAAAAGGTTTTCGAAAACCTCCAGCTATAACCTGCCTGTTCCTCCTAGTTCGCGGTGTTCCGTACACGTCTCATGGCTTCAATATTCAAGGTGCGTCCCCAAGTGTCTAGTAGTGCATCACCGAGGGTGTTCATGCCCATGGTGACCTTTCCACGTCCCTCTCCACCATGAAACATGGACTGCCAGAGCATCCATACAGCCACTCCACTTGCCAGCCAGACTTCCTTCTGTCATGCATGCCCTCTCTTCCGACTGTTTGTTTTTCCAAACATGTATGGTAAAAGGCCATTACCATGGGAATGGAGTATGGTTGGCAAGAAAAGCGTAGTGTTGGTGGATTCCTGCTCGCATCTCGACGAGTTTCTGTGCTACGAGACGTCCCCTAGGGATTCCAAAGAGAGTACAGTTATGCTTCATAGACGTCAGAGGTAGATCCATCAGAAATGTTGATGAAGAACCCAACGATTCGAATACGTACAGTAGGTCGCAGATTCTTCGTGTGGCCTAGCGGCGGCAACATAAAACACAGCCAAAAAAGCTATTGCAGGTCCGAGTCGTGATTTTTCCGACTTTTGAGCAGTCGACGAGCTCACAAGAAATGAGTCCTATCAGCCCAGTTGGTCAAAGACTAAAAGCATGATGAGGGTGAGACACAGGGGTGCTATGGAAGAACTTACCAAGAATTTACATAAGAAAGCGGCGATGCAGTACCTCGCGGTCTAAAAAAGCCTTTTGGCCCGTCGGCGCAACGGCATTCGCGTCTGCCTCTTTCTTTCATACCCCCTCGCACTCGTTCTTGCTCTTGCTCTTTTTCTTTTCCTCTCCCCTTTTCTTAATTGAATACCCACTGTACGCAAAATGGATAGCGGTGGAGATCCACTGGCGTTCCTCTGTGGAGGTTGCTGTGAGTCGCACTGCCTCATAGACGCACGGAGCCTCGCATTGACAATTCACCAGGTCTCGTCCTCTTTTCCGGCCTCACTGCGTTCTGCGGCACAAGTGCGTCTCTCGCCTGAGAATCATTCCCTCTCAACAAGTCCAATTTATATGCCACTAAACACTAAACCTTGTCCGCAACAGAAAAGTACGGCGGAAGCAGCGGCAGCGGTAACGCAGGGTGCTGCAACTCGTGCTGTCGGAGCTCATTCGACGAGGACGCCTTCGACGCGGAAGTGAAGAAGGACATGGAGAGGACTCGGGATCCCAACGCCCAACCGAAGCCCACCGCACCAATGGTACCACCACCGTCGGACTTGGACGTCAAATCACCGTCACCAGCTCCAGCTCAGGACCCCCCACAGACGACAACGACACCGTCTCCGTGAAGGATCTAACGAACTAGGACTCATGGAATTGTGCATTTTTATGTGTAGCTTCACTCGTTATATGACTGGTAAGTGGTCTCGTTCGTTCGTCGTTCGGTAGATCCAGCTCACTGGTCCTTATCCGCCGCAGACCTCGGATTTCCTCTCTTCTCATCACGCTGCCTGTCTCTAGCTTCATCTGCGATGAGCTCTAATATGGAACATCTAATGATACCCATCCATCATCCTTAATATCCATTCCAATACCCTCATTCTCCTTTCTTGTGCGCTTTTTCTCCATTATTGACATTCAAATTTCTTGCACTTTATTGACATTTGCTCTACGTACGCGAGTCTACCTTGGAAATTACATCATGAGCCACAAGACAGCAAGAAGGACCTCTTATGGTCGCCCTTCTTCCCACTCCGTTCGCGCTGCTGTCAATGATAAAAATAGCACCACAAAATAGCATGCATAAAGATGGGGCGGTGGCCATAAATCCTCATGGCTGTGACCCGATCTAACTCTAACTCTAATACATGTGCTCCGATGCTATCCTATTACCAACGTTCCTTGCAAGCACCGGTAATTACAACTATCTACGCAAATCTACATGTGTACGACCAATTTTTCTCTGTATGTCTGTATGTAAGTAAATGGTACAGTGTACACCGCCATTTCTGTGAAATTTGAGTAGCGAAGACAGCAAGTATCGTATATTGAAACACCTTCCAACCCAGCTCTGTCAGCTACGCTATGTGGGCGGTCGAGCCAGGCAGAGCAGATAGGATCGAGAGCCATTCCACAGCGCAAGGACCCGTCAAGGTGGAGCACGAACGACGAACAGCCCATCGCAAATTTGACGACATCAGGCCCACAAAGAAGCCCGCTTGTCCGCTACGCGTGTATAGTAGTGAATCTTGTGGACGATGCGTCGGCGACCTCAGCGAAAACGGAGGCAGCCCTCATCATGGCCGAGGATGTTGATACTGGTGGTGCGCATCCGGGTGCAGGTCGTTTTGGTGTTGGGTTTCTTGGTGATGGCTCTGCCTCTGATACGGATGATTGCCCGAGTCTAAATTCTGGCTCATGACCCCATAATTCATGAACGATGCCCAACGATCGTCGAGCATTACACCCGGCGGGCTACCCATGGGGGGTATGTACTGCTGCTGTTGTTGGTGATATTGAAGCGCTCCATGGCTCGACGATAAGTCCCGATGATCATGTGAGCCAGAGCTCAGGCTAGAACCAGTCCGTTCGTCATCAGAAACGATGCTCATCCGATGCTGCTGAAGCCCATAAGCAGGCGCATGCGATGGAACCTCGTGGAAGAGGCCGCTCCACCCGCCAGACAGGTCCGCAAAAGTCTCGTAGGGCGCGGGCACACCATACGGCGACGCACGCGAGCTGGAGCCTGAGGCTGTAGGGATCCTCAGCTCCGAATCCGTCTGTGTTTGTTTTTGTTTCTGCTGCTCACGCAACAGTCTCGACAAAGGAGGAAGAGAGGGATTTGATTGTGCTCCAGCTGGATACGTCAGATGCGCAGGGAGGCCTGGCGTGGAGGAATGGAGCGATTTTGGGGGGTTGGGCACCAGTAGCGCAGGCGACGGAGTGGGCGCGTGATGTTCAGGCGCCATACCATGACAAGGAATCAAAGAGGGAGAGGTAACGTGCCGGGGCGATGGTGGAGGTGGAGAATACCTCGAAGTTGTCGCGCTTGGCTCATGTTGCACCACAGTACTGTTGCCTGCGAAGTACAAAAAATCATCCACCGGGGCCGACTTTCCTTTTTGGCGGTAGTAAGCATGCGCTTCGCGCGCTTTCCCAAGCATCGCTTCTAATACGGGCTAGGAGACGATAATTAGGTGATCTTCAGACATTGCCAAAAAAGAGATAGCAACTCACAAGCGCTCGCGCGGCCCGATTACTGGTCTCCGCGGCAGAGACGAATATCTTGTATATCTCCTCGAATTCGCCTAGAGGCGGGGGCTTCATATTTAAATGCACTCCGCGGATGGCAATGGTGCCAACGATAACCTAGCGATTATCACCGTTGCCGTCAGTATTATCTTTATATAAACAGGAAAGATCTTACAGCTGCAGAGAAAGCGAAGGACCACATGCGCCAGATGCGCGCACAAAGGAGCGGCTTCTTCAAGAACTGTGCTTTCGTATCCTGAAGAACGACGCATGCACTGGAATATGCTGCAGTAACTGACTGACTATACGGGCTGCTCAAAGGGTTGTCGCCATGCTCCGTTATCGCCTGGGCGAAGTGTGCACGGTGCAAAAATAACAGCACTATCGAAGATCAATACACCAGGTTTTTTTTAATACGTCGCAGAAGAATAGCAAGGCAAGTGAATGAAACAATAAGGAGATGATGGAATTATCAGTATTCTGAATTTAATCAATACAAAGGTGAAGACGTACTGAGCTCCTGGTAATGTGACCTAGCGAAGATACGCATTGAAATAGCCGTCCGGTCGGTATTGTTTTGTTGAGAGTCGGCTCGGGGGAGAGCCAACTCCCGAATTTTGCGATCAAGATCCATGACGATCTCATAGGTAGGCGGCTTCACGGCTAAGGCGACGCGGACGAGAGGAATGAGGCACTCGGCACTCGCCTTGAAGCCCCAAATACCAACTGTCAAAGAAAGAGAAAAAGTAAATCAATGAGAAGGGGGATTCTCATGGTAACGAAAGTGACTTACACCCTAAGGGAACTTCTCCCTCCTGATACAGATTCTCATCCTCGACGCTGGGGATGCGACAGTCGATATAGGACAGAACCAGACTTGGAGGTCTCCCTGTGACTAAACTCTACGAAAAAAGCCATGGGTCCAATACCGAATGAGCGATCATATCAGGAGAGGCAAAGTTCTACACAGGACCGGCTAACGTACCTGCCACAACACAGCTGACATCAGATTCCAGAAATAAACACGACGGTCATATGCCTCTCTGCCTTCAAAACCCCACATCGATGGATCGATATCTAGTGAGAAATTTATTCTGGGTCAGCGAAGTTCTTACAGCCATTAATAGGACGCCGCCTGAGAGAAAAGTCAAACTCACGAAAACCAATCTGGAAAAAGAAAGAGAAAATTAACCGCAACCGGTGAGCTAATTGCACCCGCATTTGAACAACGACACACCTGCGAGGCGACTTGGCCAGCTAAATGGAGCAGTATATACGACTGTTCGAGATTGCTCTCCTTCCCACTCATGCCATTGTAGATACTCATTAAATGCAAAACCTACATAATTAATATCAGAAAGAACCCCAAGACCAGGGTAAGAAATATGGCGAACCTTGATGGTGACCACGGATTGGGCCCCCAAGACTGACTGCAGGGCCAATGTTGCCCGGGCGAGCCGATAATAATGTTGCGCCTCGAGGTTATACGGTGGGAGGCTAAGATCGACCAATGAGCCTATCCCAAGGACGATAAGCAGCAAGGCGAGATCATGTGGGCCATATGATGCGGGTACTTGCTTGTATATGAGGGGAATCAGTTCATTCACCAGTTTATGGCGGGAGACGACGTGGAACATCCAAGACAGGTGTTCCAAAAAGGTGTCGCACAAGGTGATTGCCCTATCGATAGAAGGCAGAAAGGATTCTATTGTCGTCTGCACGGAGGCGGCAACGACGTTGGGCGGCGTGAATGGAAAGGATTGATAGCAATGATTAATTTCTGGCGACAAGTAGGATGGATCTAACTCCTGAAGCGAAGGTCCTGGGGATTTGGTAGTCGGTTGCGAGTCGACTTCTGACGACTGTGCAACATAGTGAGAACGAATCAGTTTCCAAAAGTCTGACGACGGAATTTCATGATTGACCAGTAAAAGACTCTAGAACCCATAAAATTAGTAGAGTAGTATTCGTGTTATGGGCAGGATTGACAAACTTCGGATCCCCCAGATGGTCCAAAGAAACGCGACCCACCCTGGCCGTCGACCCACAATGTTCCCAAAGCTTCACGAAGCGGTATTTGTGATTGAGTGTTGTCTTCAGAGACGGCTCGGAATGGAGGGGCCTCTTCGTCCTCCTCCATTTGCGCACTCTCAGTAAGAAGTGGATGGGGTCGATCAGACTCTGAGCTCTGGACAATAGCAAGCGCGTCTTCCAACGAACGCATACGCGCTTCCATCCTCGTCATTTTGTGGCGGAGGTGGTCCGTCGCTGCCAGAACAAACCTTTCATGAAAATAAGTGAAACATTGCGCGTGTATAAAGCATGCAAGCTCACCGACTGCCCTCACCCGGAGGAATAGTCCCTATTAGAAATAGTTGGTATAAGTTCCTAGAGAGCCAAAAAAGCGGTACCATTTGGGCAGAGCGCCTGGCATCCGCGCTTGACGCAGGTGGAACATGGAACGGTTCTGTCGCATCGTATCTTCAGCCTTCGACACTCCGCACACGCAATCTCCCCTCTGAAACTCGGCGTCAAGCTATCGTTCGGGATAGTAAAGAAAGAAGAGAAGTACCTGATCCTCCTGGCCGCTTTTGTCGGAACGCGAACATTGGGAGTGAGAACACCTCTGAAAGTTTCTTCACTGCCGGTAGGTGTAGGTGATGTGGAGGATTCCACATGTTGAGATTGTTGGAGCTTGGGGTGGACCATTACTGGATTTTAGATAGGAACAAAAAGTGGCATATGTCGGTGTAGATGTCGCGAAGTAATATAGGACTGACGCGTTTATTGCTGTTGTGCAGAAGAAGAGATGACATGGTAATGGCAGAAACTACGGACTCCGGAGGTGGCACTGCCGTATCGCTCCCAACCACGTGTCGATCCTACCCCCAGTCGCTTCCGCTTGTTTTCAATTTCGCCACCGTCTTGTTCGTCTTTCATCCAGGCGATAGCAACCCGAGGAACCACTTTGACCCACATGCTCGTTGTTCCACTTTTTTTTATTCGGTTTCGAGACAATTTAATCTATAATTTTTGCCTTTTTTGGCAGGCTCTCAAGAGAAATGAAAGTTCTTGATGAACAGCAACACGAAGGTTTCTGAACATCGCAGGATTTTTCGTTGCTGGAGCCTGGAACAGGTTGTGGCGAGAGCCGACCTCCGGTGCGCAGTCGTCCGTCGCAGATCATTCCTCTGCTTGCATCTGATTGTTCTTATGGATGGGATCCAAACTCTTTCTTACGTCATAGGTTCCTTGTTTCGGGCAACATAGCATTGCATAGCATAGAAACTCTCCCTAAATGGGTGCATCTCAAGGTTTAATCGATTAATCGCTGGTTACATCCTCTGTAGGCGCTGTCATGGTACTACATACTTACGCAGTCCTTACCCCATTTTTTCTGCCAAGGCTCTGCTTCCATGGGTGCAAGCGGCTCGTGCAAAAGTGGTCTGCTGCCCGGGAATCCGTTTTGACTTCTCAGGCTCTGTATAAGTACATATAAAAAATCGGCTACTTCCATGAACGAAGAGAACGTACCCATGATCTACCTATTATCTATTATTAGAGTGTGCAGCATGTAGAAGAAACTTCTGAACATGTCGGTTCTTCCGAGGAATATTAAAAAGCGATTCCAATTTCCCTCTCGTTCAATAGGGTGTAACTAGTGCACAATCCTATGGTCGAATACTATTCTTTCAACGATCAAAATTTCTTATTCTCAACATGACCTATACACTCATTTAATTTCATGTTTATCGAGAAAATAATATCTATGTGTCGGGAGGAGGACAATGTAATAGCTAACTTTGAAAGATCAGAGTCTGCAGAGATTAGGTCCATATTTAGCGTCTACTTAATTTAACCTAATTGATTGCCCATTGACTACATCTCGTAAGCTACGCGGGTCCATGGGCTTGACGGATGAGGAAACGTTGGAAAACTGTCGGTACCGCCAAGGCGCGTTCTACGCGACGACATGCGCATACTGTACTATTACGACCAAGTGTTCACGCCATATGACATATGACACAAGGTGTTCACTGGGTTAGGTGTTCACTCGTCCCCATTAGGCAATTAAGGGTCCAATTCGTGGCCATTTTGGAAAATTTTTGTGTCAAAAAGCGCAAAAATACCCAAATCTGCTGACTAAGCACAACTTTGAGCCCAAATGACCTATGACATTTGCACCAAGTGTTCAGTTCACAAGCCAAAATGACATGTGACTGAACACTTGGTCGTAATAGTACAGTAATGCAACTGCATTGAGGATTTGGGCCTTTGGGTCTCTCACACGGCGATTGGGGGATAAACACCTCATGATCAATGGTCTGTTATCTGATACGGGGCTAAGCACCATGCATATCGATGTCCATCAAAAATAGATGGTTTTCCCATGATCAAAAGTCGACATGTCAAGAGAGCATCTTAAAAGATGCAACTGTTGCGATTCGCCTATGGGCATAATTTCTCTACGTACTCACACATATCATTCGTTGATAGGAAACCTGGGAATCTGGCATGGACATCGTGTGTCTTTTCTTCTGCGAGAAATTCCAAAATATTGAAATAATAGGCCAGGATGTATGATATAAGTATAGCTAAATGTAGTCCGTAGTTGGATCGATATGGCCGCCATCGCGACTGTAGTTGTGAAATCTTGAATTACCGGCCAAGCCCATTGAGCTCGGCCAACTGCTCAGTTTGCCATTTTCGGATATTGTGGCGTCCAATATCTCCGAGAAAGTGACCGTGTTGCCTAATACTAATACTATACGATGATCACTGTGACTGACTAGATATTTCTCCAAAGATTGTGAAGATGTGACGGTTTTATGGTCCGCCAGTGCGCCATACCTTGGCGCTTAACATAGTCGCCTTGTTGGGCGCCTAATTGAGACACGTGCCAGACCTAGCAATGCCTTTTAATCCCCGGAAATGTTTATTCCATCACCTAATCATAATTTCTGTCTACTGCGCTGTTGTCCACACGACGCATTTATTCTGCTTTTAATAGGATTTGATAGATCGACGGGCATACCCTTGAGATATTATTGTTAGAGGGATCTACAGCAGACACCTGTTTTTGAGAACAACTTGAAACGCGTCCTGGAATAGATCATACCTGAAATGATGTCGAACACATCTTTCAATTGCACTTCGCCGCCTTATCTTAGTTTGTGAATAATGGTGTGCATAATTATCGAGCAGCTCGGGCATCCAGCGGGATATGCATCAAAGATATGCGCCATTGATATCGCGTCAAACCTGGAGCCGATCAAGTACTGTGCGTGAAAGAGATGTGCAGAGATAGATATTGAGACATTATATGTTACATACCTTCAGAGCCTGTCAGGAATCAGGATGGAACTTGAAGTTGAGGCCTTGAGGTCCTGGCTCCGTTAGGCTAATTTCCCAAAGCCTTTCTCTGAAGCTCTGCTGTAAGAGATTAGATCTTATCAATATCAACAGCATTGTAATCCAGCGGGTAAATGATGTCGTTCTTTGGGACGGTTAGCGGATGGGCGCTGATATGGGTAGCAACGTCTGTTCCGACATGAGGTTCTGGCACACCTTGTTGTTCGTAAATATGATCCAGAATACAAGAAAATCCAAAATACTCGCAACACTATGAGTAACCTTGTCTGTACCGAATTATCTCCAGGACGCTTACCTAGGATGATGCATTTGTGCGAGTGATTTGGCATCCATATCTATTTTTAGCGCATCTTTTTATAACTAAGTGCACAGATGTCGAGAGCGCCGTATAGCACTATACTTTATAACACAGTGCTATTAAATTGGTTTACCGAAATTTGGTCAAGTGAGGGGATACAGACAGTCGCCGAAAAAACTAATACCACATAATGTACAGTACATACAAAAGCTCATGGCTATTTTGTCTGCTTGTGTAGATTCACACGCTTTAGTGTACTGAAGTATTCAATTCGCTTCATCACGAGAACCAATCATTTAGAAAAAAAAGGTGTGCAAGTTTCCAATGAGTCTGTCTGACAGGCTTCCCAACAAGATATTTGGCAGCAGCCATTATACCGTACTCGCTGGGTAAAAACCATAATTCAAGCCCATTTGCTTTGACCGACGTTGGCGTTGACATCGTCATCAATTGATACTCACCCCGACATTCAATTATTGCGGACATTGTTGGCGTTTACTCTCACACTAATTGAGCAACACTTTTCAAGGCACATCCGTCCCTGTCTCCTCGGTCGTCAAGCTATATAATGTAGATAATCCAGTGGTTCAAACCCCAAACGCCCCTTCTATCTTAGCTATTACCCGCCATGGCCAGCCACGCGCAACCGCCCCATGCCACCGCCCAACCAGCCGCCAAACCTGGGATGTGTAAGTTTCTCAAAAATTTGTTTCCTGGGTTTTGCTTTATATTCAACTGAACTACTTCGGCCAGCGGTGAATCATCGACTAGAAGGGTTGACGAAGACAGCCGGCAAATCATATGCTGAAGAGCTGGGAAAGGAAGGTGCTGAACAGACGATGGACTACGAAAAGGAAAATGGACAGCAACAGCTAGACGACGCTAAGCAGCAGCTGGACGATGCGAAAGCTCAGGCTCAGGTTGGGCAAAACTCGAAGATTTCGTGTTGCATCGTACTGACGATACGTGTACCAGGGCATGTGGGCTAAATACTGCGCTTGCTTCTCCGGAGCCTAGGGCATGGTCGGGAACGAGGCTAACGGGGGCGTGGAGATGAGCTTCTACAGTGATATAGATCTAAAATTCGAGTCAGAGATAAAGATACCCTGTCTGCGCATTGTATACTATGATCGACTTATATGTTAATTTTGGATTGGATTCTTGAACCATGCGTACACCACGTTGGCATTAGCTGATATTTTTCCTCCAGAACTTGCTGGAAGTGAAGTATGTTTTAACAGTTAGAAGCTCAGTAAGCACTCATACGCCGCCTGATGACCTCCGAGAACAGTCATCACCGAAGCTGGAACGTGCACGTCAAATATAATTCCCATAAAAGGAAGGTGATGGCGCTCAAACAATTTACTGAACCCGGGCCGTGGACTTCTGCTGTTGAGACCTTGTCAACTTGAAAGACTCTAGCATTCAAATTTTATGGTGATAATTATTTCTTTGGCAGGTTTGTAACCTGCTAGGCTGTACTTTCTAAATGCACCCGGTATGAGCGAGTCAGTGCAGAAATCATACTGAGCTAATCATAATCTTCGTTTGGGATGTTCAATGTCAAGGGTTCAAGATGCGGCCTTTTGTGTTTGGAGAAAGCCACTAAACATTTGTAGAAATCCACTAAACCTTATGTATCAATCCACCCTTGGGCAAGGGTATACTATCCGGAAACCAAAGCCTCGAGGAGATTTATTTTAGGCAATCTACTATCAGAACATTTAATAACTACCCAAACAGGCGAAAAGTCGTGGAATCCTACAGCTTCGAAACTAAGCGAGCTACAAGGATTTGCACAGGTTGTCGGATTCAACTGTTACATATCCTACTAAACTAGAGCCCGAAGTTCGGACTTTGAACTGCCCTAGAAGATGTTTTGAGATCTTTGCCTCTGCTCAATGCGGCGCATTTTGTCTGCTCACTGCGCGGCCATTTGCTCTTTGTTTATGGTCTAACATCGCAAGGTGGGTACTTCGACAGTATCACTACAGGTGGTTCACAGATGGATATTAATTATCGCCGCACCCGCATTTCCTTGGCCTTCCGCTGGCCAATCATGCCGATCCGCAGTTTGTCACTGTCTTTGAATTCGGTGCGGTTGGAAATATGGCCCATCCACTAGATTATTATGGATCAATTTATGCCGAGTGGATGGATCCATCTGACGCTCAGGCTTGTTTCGATATCTATCGTGTTATGCCTATCTTCTGCCTATTTGCGTTGGACACATATACCTCCTATAAATACGTACACTGAGATACGGGACAGCCACGAGCTGCGTACAGAGATGAACAATCACATTGACAGTATTCGAATTCGTTGTTGAGCACCCGCGATGTATATGTTCTGCGATTCTACGGTCTTGTGCGTCCATCGTGGCAACGTTGCTAGCTGTAATGCGCAGCTCTTTGATATGTTTTGAACGCTAACCTCGAGGCTCAATTGCAACGTTTCCTAGTCTGCCGTCTTTGATGTGACGCTTTCCCAGAGTTCAGCGTCAATTTTTGAATCATGCGGTGCCGATAACAAAGGTGGGTGTGCGAGCCGCATGGCTCTGGACCCTGAAAGGAGATATGTCAAGTCTTTGAGAGACTCCTAAGCAATAGCTAGAGTCATTTATAAGCTTCAAAACCGATCACGTTGACTGAGTCCTTTGACTTCCTTTCTGTGGGAATTTCCCTTCTGGAACCAAGAGAACCAACAAAATATGACTCGGACAATATGCACAGTTGTTCCATTGTCCCTGCTTAAAAGGGACACAAAGACGCGGCCTCCGAGGCAGCTGTCTTTGACTTTGACCAGCCTCAGCGCTGGAGCCTATCAGTGATGAAAACCTGTGATAATCGAAACCATGAATTCCCGTACTCGTTATCAAGGAAGATGTCAGCGTTGTGACTTCCGTACAGGTCTGTCTGTGTTGTTTTGCGCTCCTAGATTGTCTTTTTTCTTTATTCGTAATACAACGCCCGATGGATTCTATGTACTTTATGTATCTAAGGATTCCATTGGTGAACCCTATTGCACACATCCGTCTGATTCGTGCTGGTAGTCCAACGATCCTTATTTGTAGACCTCTATCAGTAGAATGACTCACCACTTTCTCATTATCACCCCGATTATTCTGACTCGGGAACGCAAGGTGTGTATGCTGTTGGACAAACACGATTTCACTAACAAAGCGTGTCTACATGATGCACAATTACGTGGACGCAACATGCATAAACGCGAAGTAGTACGTCTCCACGGCTGTGCCACTACCCTTTTATCGCCCTTAAATTCATTTTTGGAAGACTTTTAGAAGGCACTTGTACTGGAGAAACTTTTGACTGAATCGGAAGGTGTAAACCCTAAACAAAGAATGTGTCGCGTTACAGCAACTCCACGGCCCCACACTCGCTCCCAGCTATCGGTTGCGCCACACAAACACCACGGTGAAATGAATATAGGTATGCATTCGTCAAATCCGAGGATGATAGTCATACCAAGGCTCATTATTCAGTAGACAGTAGTATGTATGAGTTAGTACGCCTATGGTCTGCACCTCACCTACTTTTGGGACTTTACGGCAACAGATGGTATGTACTTACTACATATTTTGATCGAATACTCCTAATTTGATCGCTTCAGTTCCACGGAACAAACGATCCGCGATCTTGATGTGCACAATTTGCCATCAATGACGAAGGTGTGCACGAAACGTCTTAAGGAATTTCAATTTCACATCAGAATAGGCGCCCGTTCATGATGCATGACTCTTGATTTTGATCTTATCTTCATCGCTCAACTCACCACTAGCAGCCTCAATGATACAGAATCATCGGAACCCATAGTCGGTTTCAGCCATTCTTAAGCGATCTACGGGATACTTTACACAGTGCGCAGCAATGCAACCACTCCTAACTATCATAATATTGCTGTGTATCGTGCGCCATAACGCAAGGCTTCCTGCTATTTCAAAGCGTCGCTCGGTGACGGACGCCCGTTGCCCACCCCCTATCCGCCGGACATCCCAAACGCATACGCAAGCGCACTAGTAGTAATAATGCGCAGCGGCACCCAGGGTTGCCCACGGTTTGTTGACCGTGGAAGCTGTTTTCCGCCAACATTCCGAAGAATGCGCATTGCTGTGAGACGTCGTGCTCAAAGCCTCATCGAAAATGACAAAAAATACTATCCGGGCGGCCAATGGGCGGCTATGCGCAATCTCCAAGCGAAGCAAAGTGATGGATAGCGCACACCAAATTGCCTTTGCGGGGCTGCAGTGCTGACTGATACAACTTGTTTGCAATCACGAGACGGTAATGACTTACCATTCTGACGTTGAAATGTGGGCGCCAAACTGGGCTTCATTTTCCTTTTTCGTCGGAGGTTAACTTAAGGCGTCAGGTAAACAAGGTATCAACGGCAAATGAATACGTCTACAACGACGCGGTCATGAGTACAAAGGTCAAGATGCATTCTCAACATGTATGTAGACGCTTCCAATGTTCAGTGATAAAAATGAATAAGTATAGGATGCAGTATGTCCAAGATAATGTCTCTAAGTAGGTAACAGGAAATATAATGAACAGAGCTATTTTCTATGCTAATGATTACAATGCGCACAAAGCCGCGCAAGCAGGAGTACAATAATTGATACAGGCAGGCGATAAGGGGATAATTAACAATGAAAAATGAGTCGAGGATGCCAAAAAAGAGTACTGTACATGTGAGCAAGATCAACTGTCCGATAGCCAGCACATATCGAGCAAGAAACCAAAACGGGTAAGAAAGACATAGAAATGACTCGCAATGAATAATGAGTGGTCGTTTCGGGGAATTCGTGACTGACACCGGAACATTATGTTTCAAACACAATAGGAAATGGGCCATCGAGTCAAAGGAAAGCCGGGTAGGGTCCGACCATTCACTGGGCTGCAATGCTCGTATCTGGTAATGGGCTTGTGGCGGCAGGCGCTGGGGAAGCGGCGGGTGTTGATTGTTGGATGACAGCTGACTTGGGCCATGTCACCTTAAGCATTCCCTCATGGAGTGTCGCGTTAATATCCGACTCCTATTATGAAATGTAGATAATGAGTGACTCGATAAAAAAAAAGAATGGACGCTGGCCGAGAGATATACTTACGCGTATGCCGTCCGGGATGCGTATCGCACGATGAAAGACGCCGTATCGAAGTTCCTGGATAGGGGTTGAGCCGTATTGCATCTGCTCTGAGGCGACGGCGCTGACTGGTAGTTTGACTTCCGCGGGGTCTTCTAGTTTCATGGACTTCTCAACCGCGAGTTCCTGCCTCAGTGCATCGAGCGAAGGTCGATTCCGTTTGCCACAAACAATGAGATGACCCTCCCGAAGCTGAAGAGATATCTCTGAACTCTTGATCCCAGGAAGTTCGAAGACGCCTAAGAATTTGGATGATGCTGGATCGTTGATGAGGTCCATGCTACAAATAACCATTGCATTCGTCAAACGCCTCTAAAATAAGACAAGACCAATATTACTCACCGTGGAGAGTATCTGACAGGCACTCTTGGGTCAGAAATCGGTACGACTCTAAGCCTTCCTGCTCTTATCGCGGCGAGGCACTTCACGTTTGCAGCGCGATTGACTGCCTGGACAAACATGGGGTCATGGGACAAGCGAAAACTAATCGCATCGATCTTGGGTGAGGGGGTTGACCTTCGTGAGCGTGTTGTTGTGCTGCTCATGTTCAACTGGAGGAACGAAGAAAGACGCTGCTGAATGAATGGGGTAGATTGTTCCAATCCAAGTGAATATGACGCGGTATTTATATATGTTTCGGGTATAGCCGAGATCCAACCTAGGCGCTTACGAGTCACAACCGAGAACTTGAACAAATCTCGGAGGAATCATAGATTCATCGTTGAATCCTAGGCCCGCTTTATAAGCTGTGTAAGAATCTGAGATCGGCAGGATTTGAAATATGACTCATACCGGAGTTCGCGCATGGGTGTTCAAACGTTCAAGCTCAAGGCTATGGGAACGCAGCACGGAGGAGAGAGTTCCAGCAGGTTCGACTCCAAGGTACTACTCAACTTCCACTGCGGTGCGGCTACGTCGGCACAGGGGTCCATGCGGTGGCGGTGCCACAGTGTGGCTATGGGCCCCAACGACATGTGACCGGTGACCCGTTCGAAGAGAAGAATCAACGGTCAACCGTTGATTCTTGAACGGCTACGCTACACTCTCCTCTTTTCACAAGCCCCAACGTAAAATTTTATCACCGTCATTACACTGCCATGTCGAAGGTTGTTTTTGGTGCGTGTTAATCTCCACAAGAATGCAAAATGCTCCTACATCGCGTTGAAATCGCCTCCGTGTCATCAGTTGGAAATGTGCCCTACAACATGGCCGAAGAACAGCTTATCAACGTGTTTAGATCAGTGGGGCAGGTCATTGGCTTTAGGTATCGTCATTTGCATAGCGTGCTTCTGAGTGGAAAGATACTGGAGACTAAAGACATGGACGATTCTTGTTGCCTTTTCGTGTGTGCAGACTCGTCTTTGACAGGGATACCGCCAAGCCGAAAGGTTATGGCTTCTGCGAATTTGCGGGTAATCCTAATCATTCGTCTGAACAAGTGTGAACCTTTTCTAACCTCAAATGCATATTTTCTACCCCTTCTCCGTCCTGGATCGATCCTGCAAAAACACGAACCGTGAATGTATCTTGGGTCCCTCAAATCGACCAACGTTGACGAACGAACTGCCACTCTCAATCACTTCATTCAACGCGTTGTAATTTGCATGAAAACGCAACTCGTTACTTCAAATACTTCAAATTTCCGTCTGTGTTACCTGTGTTCATCGGATTCCTCAAATATATGCGCATATAATCAATCCTTGATGCTACGCCGTCTCGCCCATTCACCACAAACACATATTGTCTAATATATGCGTGTCTTGGCTCTCTCAATTCTCAATTCCATTGCTCCAAAACTTCAACGAATCAATCTACCTCAATATTCACAAAACTTGCTATGAAATGCGCCTCAAACGCGACTCAACCTTCCGAATCACTGCAATCTTTCAATGCCGCACTGCGTATTGCCAACGTTCTGCGGACCCTTCACTCAAACAACTCCAACGAAATGCAACATCTTCAACGTCTCGCTCTCAAAACGTGCCACGGGAATTTACCTGATAATGTCATTCGTTCCTCTGCGTTCCTCGACTATGCTTTGTATTGTCTACGTTCTTCAAATTCCTTGGAATGTGAATCCCATCACATGTAAAATCGTCCGAAACCCTGATTTTTCAACTCCCATAATCAATCAATTCATCCTTGCTGCCACCACGAACACATCTCATATGATACTTATTATATGCATACCATGGACCTTCAACTCGGAACTCGACTGCTCAACGAAACGGTGATGTCAATGTTATGAATTAATCCCCCAACGCACTGCTCAAACATGAACATGAACATCTTATCAATCGCCACTGCACACCATGATTCACCGACCTAAATTTCGATATCACGTCACACCCTCCCGATGGCATACCATTCAAAATGATACCATCAACTCATTGTTCTGCTGTGTTGCATGTATCCTCCTCTCGTGAATAATGACCTTTGTTTCCCCTCATGAACCTCAAAATCGAAAACGACGATGACACAGACCATGAAACTGCACTCTCTGCGGTACGAAACCTGAACAACGTCGACGTCGGTGGCAGGCCGCTTCGCATCGATCTCGCAGATTCCGACCCGTTTCTCGAAGGAAAGACGACTGTCCGCGGAGAGCTTTTGGACGGAGGCTTCCCAGGCCCGTCTGAGCCACGCTCTCAGTGGCGCACGCAAGGTGGGCGGAACGCCCCTAGTGACCCGGATGCGTTCCTCGCCAACCTACCGCCTGGAAAGCAGATACCGAAGGGCGCCTCTACACTGGATAGCATCAGCCGGACGCTAGCCGAAATGTCGCCCAATCAGCTGATGGAAGTCCTTGCTCAGATGAAAGTAAGCTCTTACCTTTTGAGCTGTATGGCTCAATGGTTAACGATAATTTCTGACTGGTTATCTTTCACAGGCTTTTGTAATCACCCATCCCGACCAGGCGCGGACACTGCTCGTCAAACACCCCCAGTTTTCCTATGCGCTCTTTCAAGCCCTGCTGCTCAACAAAATCGTCGATTCCGTGATCCTAGAACGCATGCTCGCCTCTTCTCGAGGACCTGCGCCTCCGTCAGCACCGCAGCCCCCAAGCCGACCCACATCCATGTCCATGGGCAACATGCCGCCGCCGCACATGCCGCACCTCGCCCCCACACATTACCCGCCGCAAATGCCGCCTTTCCCGCCCCAGCAAGGCATGCACCACCCCCAGCCGATGCAGCCGCCCCCCATGGCGGCCCCACCCGCAGCAGCTATGTTTTCACATCAGCAGCAGTCGGCACAGCAGGCCTACTATCGGGGCCCTCCGCCTCCCGCTGCGGCCGCCCAGCCGCCGACAGCGCCCAAGGCGACCGCTGCTGGGCAGCCCGCGCCTGAGATTAGCGACGCACAGCGGACGATGCTAATGCAGGTTTTGAGCATGACGCCCGAGCAGATCGAGGCGCTGGCTGATACGGAGAAGGCAGCGATTATGCAGCTGGTGAGTATCGTTTTAGTTGTCTTTGTTCCGTGCATCTAGTGTTTATGGAGATGAACTGACGGTGTGTTGTGTGTTTTCAGCGCACCCGATTTATGGGTACTTTGGGTACTACATGAAGAATGAAATGCAAATAAAATGACCAGTATTTGAGCTATTAATTTTGTTCTGCTGAGTCGATGATAACCCTCGCTCTAGCTATGGTGCGCGACCCCTAGTCGCCACTACTTTTGTACAAAGCAAATAAACAGACCAGAAATTCCCCTTTTTCTTATCTACTTGGGGAAAACACTTCTTTCCAATAGAGGAACAAATTGTCCAAAGGGATTTTGATTTGCATAAAAACTGACGGAGTTATTTATTTGTACCACACCCAATTTGGCGAGATTACATAGCATTGTCTATATAAAGAAGGTTGCCGTGACGGGCCGCCGGACCGAGTAGCTAATTAGGTGCCAGTTGACGTTGGCGTGCAGTGCCAGAACTCTCTGAAGTCTGAACTCGTTTTTCCCCAACCACAGGCAGCAAAGCCTCCATGTTAACCACTATCAGCATCCTCAACCAGCCCTACCATGACAACCTCCAGCCTCAGGTCGACAACTTTGACATCCACGCGCCTGGAGCAGGCAGAGGTGCAACTGCCGGCGATAACATTACCTCGAAGGCAACTCAGAGGAGTAATTGTGTATTGCTTATGCAGACTGAACCATTTGACCTTTTATTAGTATCTTTTGCAGAGACCTTGTTGTGTGTTTTTGACGACTGGAATTGGAGATTTGGATGTCAGGTTCAAACTTCACACACAGTACGCTAGGCTGGAAGACCTTTCCCTGTAGCTTTGCAGTGCAAGAGCGCGCATGCGCTGTGGAAATTTATCCTTGCAGCAGTATTGTATCTAAGCTACTGTTCAAATATATGTGCAGTAAACACATATTTCTAGGTACTACAAATTCTGGAAAAATCTGACTGAAAAGTTGCGGTTTGTATCAATTTTTTTTCACCCGCCAATTTGGCGGCTGTCCAAAAGTAGCGGCCATTAGGGGTCGCGCACCATAGTACTAGTACACCTTTCGTCGTCGTTATTATGCGCGTCTGTCACATAAATTTCATCTATAGCAGGCATCCAAACATATTGACTATCTCACGGCGGACATTCAACTGTCAAGTCGGGCCGTCAATTGGCATGTTTAAGTCATACAGAGGTCACTGCGTGTAACCTGTCAAGTATTTTTTTGGTCACAGTAGCTCTTGTCACGCTCTGACTACAAGCAAAAAATTTGGCAGTCCTCTGGAACGCGGTCTGAGCAAGAGAGAAAGTTGGGGTTTCGCTCAAACCATGGAGAAATTTGTACGTCCCTCAGATGAAATGTCTCGTTCAGGTCTACGGTTCGTCTGAGGACGGAACGACCATGAATCTGTCCTTGCTCAGTGGCACGTGACAAATATCCACTAGTAGTTGCGTACCAGAGGCCTTTGGCGTTCTCATTGGACTTGGGTAAGTACGTGTACTTAAACTCGATCAATTAGTGAATTCTGATCCAATTTGTAAGATCAAAAATTTTAATCTGGATGGGAGCAATTCTGTTACACATCAACAAAGGCTGAATGCGGGCGAAGTTCAACTGAATGTGTAAGTACTTTCAGAAATTTAAGTTTCTATGACAGTTACTGTAAATTTGCGCTCTACCGGCATAAATACTGTCGCGCAAGAGCTGATTTTTCGTAAGGAACCTCTTTGAATCTATTCAAGTGTCAAGTAATTTTGAGTACTTTAACATAAATTCAGTAACTGAAGCTTTGAAGACGATGTAGTGAGATTGAAGTCAGAGCGTGACATGAGCTACTGTGACCAGAAAAATACTTGACAGGTTAACATTGGGTTAACACGCGGTGACCTCTGTAATACTATGACTTCACAGGCCAATTGACGGCCCGACTTAACAAGTTAAATGTCCGCCGTGTCTATTATTATGCGATACGCGATCTTATCTTATATTGTAAGTGTGAGAAACAATTTTCCGAATCCCCGCGCGTCACTGGACGCTGTCTTCAGAAGTCCAACGTGACTAGACTAAGATCATCGATTGATATTTTGGATGCTCCCTCTGACTCGAAGTCACTTGTATTTTCCTCGAATACACCGATTCGCATACAAAGCTTGCCACGTACGCCGTCCAGCCAACGCATTCGCCGCATTCCCCAGCACCCGAAGCTGCTCAGCCATGGCCGCCCATCCACCCCATTCGTCCTCCCATAATATACAATTGCCCGCCCTCGACAGCCCCCACGCGGATATCGCTGCCGACGGGAAGAAGCCTAAAGACAAAAAGAAACAAGCCGCTGCGGCGGCGGGCGGGCACCCCCTCGAGGTGAGCTGCGCAATGCGATGTACCGATCCTCCTCTTCGTTGGCAACGACTGAACGGCTGCGATCACTAGCTGCAACCCCCACCCGAGTTTTTCGATCATCGTATCAAAATCTTCGACGAACTGAAGGCGGAGTATGATGCCTTTGTCGCAGGTGCGAGATATTTCGGTCGGTACGGTATGCAGCGTTCTGATGATGGCGATTTAGCTCAACCTCGGGAGGAAATCACCGTCACGATGCCTGATGGTTCCGAGCGCAAGGCGACGAGCTGGGAGACGACCCCGATGGACGTTGCAAAGGAGGTGTCGAAGAGTCTGTCAGAGCGCATTGTCATCGCTAAGGTGCGTCGTTGAACCATCGTCGCGTCCCAGCCAAATTTCAACGCTAAGCGCTAGGTTGATGGCGCACTTTGGGATCTGGAGCGTCCTCTTGAAAAAGCATGTAAACTCGAGCTGTTGGACTTTGAACACCCTGAAGGTTCGTGTCATATATCTATATATAAAACTTTGGGAACGGAATTCCGCGACCCTTCCTATGGATGGATGTGCTACCTGGCCTTGCAACTTTATACACGCCTACTACCTCATCAGCGCCGGCCACACTCGCCGTACGGCTTAGTGCCTCTGTCCAAATATCCGTTGTCCTCATCCAACAGTATACTAGAGCAGTGTGGCACAATGTCAGAAGCGCATGCAGAGTTGACATGGCATGTCAGGCGGCAACTCTGCTCGTGTGGTGCAGTTGCAAGGGTCTATTAGGGCAATTGTCCATAGTTCCATATCCCTAAAAAAATTTCTTGCTCACAATTCGATCATCTCACTGGATAATTTCGTTTTTTCTAGGCAAAAAGGTTTTCTGGCACTCGTCTGCTCACGTCCTTGGAGAAGCCGCTGAGCGGCATTATGGATGCCATCTCTGCCTTGGCCCTCCCACTGACGATGGTTTCTTCTACGAAATGGCCATTGAAGAGCGGTGAGTACTCATGATAGTACTATCTGTATTCGAAACTCAATCTTTTTCTGCAGACCCGTTGTAAACGCCGACTACCCTGCTCTTGAAAAGGTCGCCGAACTCGCTATCAAGGAAAAACAAAAGTTCCAGAGGCTAGTTGTGTCGAAAGAGAAGCTTCTTCAGATGTTCAATGTACGTCAAATTATCCAACCCCTGCTAAACTGTTCCTTTGATCCGTGTGTACAGTATAATAAATACAAGAAATATCTCATTGAAACAAAAGTCCCCGATGGCACCTCCACCACTGTATATCGATGTGGGCCTATGGTCGATCTCTGCGTGGGTCCCCATATTCCACATACTGGTAAGATCAAGGCCATGATGATCACCAAGGTATGTTCCTCTATTGGCTTTTATTGCGATCGCCAATCCTTGCTAGAACTCTGCTTCCTACTTCCTCGGAGACAACACCAACGACTCCCTCCAACGTATCTACGGCATTTCTTTCCCTGACAAGAAGCAGCTGGCAGACTACAAAGTTTTCCTTGCCGAGGCCGCCAAACGCGACCATCGTAGAATCGGAAAGGACCAAGAGCTGTTCTTTTTCAACGACCTCAGCCCAGGAAGCTGTTTCTTCCTACCTCATGGAACGCGCATTTATAATTCTCTCGTTGAACTCATGCGTGTAAGTTTCCTATCATCGTTTAACTCTCAAGAAGTCGCTGATTCATATGCAGACGGAATACTTCAAACGTGGCTACCAAGAAGTCATCTCGCCGAATATGTACCACTCGAAGCTGTGGGAAACTTCTGGGCATTGGCAGAACTACAAAGACGACATGTTCGTGCTGGATGTAGAGAAGGAGAAGTGGGGGCTTAAGCCCATGAATTGCCCGGGCCATTGCCTGATTTTCGACTCGCGTGACCGAAGCTACAAGGAGTTGCCGATCCGCATGGCCGAGTTCGGTATCATCCACAGAAACGAGGCGAGCGGTGCTTTGACCGGTTTGACGCGCGTACGCCGGTTTGTACAGGACGACACGCATGTGTTCTGCATGCCCTCGCAGGTGCGTAGTGCTACTTGATCCTAAATCCGGCTAGACTAATTATGCGCGTCTAGCTCGAGGACGAGATTAGCGCTCTGTTTGACTTCATGCAGCATATCTACGGTCTTTTCGGATTCGAGTTCAAGCTCGAGCTGTCTACACGCCCGGACAATTACCTCGGCGACATCGAGACGTGGAACGTTGCGGAAGCGGTACGTTATTTCCCGAAAGAAATCCCTATTGAAATCCTGATGACTGATCCGGGACTTCCCATTTAGCAACTCTCGCAAGCGCTCGAAAGACACTACCCCGGCAAGTGGGAATTGAATCCCGGAGACGGCGCTTTCTACGGACCCAAAATCGACATCACCATTAGCGATGCCCTTCATCGGTCCTTCCAATGTGCGACCATCCAGCTTGACTTCCAGCTGCCGGAGCGCTTCAACTTAAGGTATCGCTCCTCGGACGAGGCCGTCATGTCAAGACCCGTCATCATCCACCGCGCTATTCTGGGCAGTTTGGAGAGGTTCATCGCGATTATCACGGAGCACTTTGCAGGGAAATGGTGAGTTCTTCTCCTGCTGCTGTGTCTTTCATTTTCGAGGAGGCGAGCAAGGGAAAAAGAGTAATCAATGCTGACTGATGTCCTATTTTAACAAGGCCTTTCTGGATCTCTCCTCGACAAGTTCTCGTCATCCCCGTGGCGGCCCCTTATGTATGTCGCCTATCTCGAGTGTATTGATGATTAAAGGGATATACTGAATGATTGACACTTCTCGATAACAGAAAGAGTACGCTGCGGAAATCGCATCGCGTCTTGATAGCCTCGGGCTCTACGCCGATGTGGACAACGGCGAAAACACGCTGCCTAAGAAGATCAGAAATGGAGAGATTGCGCAATACAACTTTATCCTAGGTGTGTAATCCTTTTGCGTTGGGAAAAAGTTAAGATTCACTGACGAGACCCTCCAATATAGTTGTTGGTCAGGAAGAATTAGATGCACGCTCCGTGAACGTGCGCAACCGTGATGACGTTGGTACCAAGTCGAAGGGTGAGATGATTGCGCTCGACAAGATTGTTGACCAGCTCGTGGCTCTGAAGAAGTCGCGCAGCCTCGATAACAAACTTCTGTAGATTTAGGAATTAGGAAGTCACTAGTCCAGCCTTATAATAGAATCGTTTACTTAAGATATCCGTTTTGCGCCCGACACCCGTTTATGTTCGTTATACGAACGCCCTGCACATTTATTTTATTATGGCCAGTCTCTTGGATGTTACATGACGCTTTTAAGAGAATTCTTACTATAGTCTATGAATTCGCGTAGAACGCTCAACGTGGGTGGGTTGCTTACAGCGGTTTGCAAAAAGGTTGGCACAAACTATGGCTGTCCAAGTGGGGAAATATTCCCCGTAAAAATATATATCCATTTTGCATCTGCGCCAACTTTATCTAAGTGTTATCTTAGTCTCGGAGACCCAGCCTCTTTGGGTTGACAAATCCAAAAAGGGATTTTACCCATCAGAGTCTGGGCTCCTTCCAACGACATCACCATACCCTTGCGTTCGTCGTTTTCTCGCCGCTTAGTCATCATCTCACGTCTCGTCGCGACGCGTAATTAGCAGCGCGTCCACCCTCTCTCGCGTCTATTCCTCTCGCATCTGTATCTCCCTCCATCAATAAATTCTTAATTTATACTCTCTATCACTCCTTCCACTAAGTGTTCCAATAATGTCAAGACTTCGATTGCAAGTACTCTCAGATACTGAACACGAAGAACCAGATGCTCTCAGCTCTCCAGGTCCCCATTCATCACCTACCCTACATCATCGCCTCAATCCTGCAGATGGAATTTTATTTATGGACCTATCTGAAGCCTCAGGAGATAATGAGACCGACTCCGATTATGCCCCCGATCCTCAGACACCTGTCAAACGACCGTCGCCCATGAGCAATGCTGACAAGACAGATCAAACATTGACTTACATGCGGGAACATTTCTCTCGCTTCTCAATACGTCAATTCTTCGAGACTCTCCTTACATCAGAGGAACCAAGGATCAAGAACATTTCTAGCATGTTCATCTCCGGGGATGGGATGCTTAGTGTGTTGGATTTGTTGTGGGAGAGATGTGGTGGCCTCGGCAATGCTGAGCTAGCAGCGTGGGCGGTGGAAAAAGCAGGTTTAGCGTGCGCCAAGGAAGCAAGCTGGCTTTCAGATAGAGCTTCAGAGGGTCCTCATGAGGAGGACTCTAAATTTCTTCGTGTGACGCCCCAAGATATCAACATCAATACACTGAATAATTTCCGAATGCAAAATCTTGGTGACTACTATGAACGCGCAACCCCAAATCTACAAGTGATTTTGAAGGCCATAATTGCAAAGGATAGGAAGGTTTTGGCCCTAGGGAGCCGGGATCCAGATGCTGTATGTGATATTCCACAAAGACTCGTTGAACCTGTTGATAACATCTTTGATCTAGGGACGGTTTTTAATGACATCTATGGCCCTCAATCTACGAAGCCGTAAATTGAATTATCACGCTGCATTGAATGGGATTTTATTTTGGGATAATCGAGTACCCAAACGACTTGTTCAAATGTTCAACCATCTCAGTATGGCGGTCCGAGTGGGGTTTTAATCCCCGCGTAAACATTTGTAGTCCGAAAACTCTTTAGTTACATTTGTTACTATATTGAACGACTTCACTAATGTTTTCAATGCCTTTTGCGTGCGCGCGTGAACACATTCACCTGCGCATCACAACACTTGAGGCGCGCGTGAACACTTTTACGTGCGCATCAAACCTTTTAAGTGCGCGGAAACATTTCAAGCAATTTTACCACTTTTTATTGACTTTTAAGCACTTTTTGAGGGTTAATTGAGTGCGCGCAAAGACATTTCAACGCGCGTAAACACTTTTGTGAGTGCGCGGAAACATTTCTAGTGCGCCAAAACATTTGTAGCCGGAGTGCCGTGATTATGTAATTGATCCTTTCACGGCATCGGCTAACTCGGCTAACGTTTGCCGAACCACCGGCAGCGGAGCTTGAACGACTTCGCGTTGCTGGAGTGTCTGTTCAGTCATAATCTATTGGTCTGAATACCTACAGCTTACTTACAAGTCAAATACACCATAGTCCTTCTCAGTCTCCGCCTCAGTTCTCCCGGCAAATGTTAGCCGATGCCGTGAAAGGATCAATTACATAATCACGGCACTCCGGCTACAAATGTTTTGGCGCACTAGAAATGTTTCCGCGCACCCACAAAAGTGTTTCCGCGCATTGAAGTGTCTTTGCGCGCAATTAAATATTGCTCAAAAAGTGCTAGAAATCGTTAAAGAGACTTAAAAGTGTTCACGCGCACTCAAAAGGTTTGACGCGCACACAAAAGTGTTTCCGCGCAAGTGCAAGTTTGTATTGGGGCATTAGATAATAGTCAAGGAAATGTATTAATGTTCTGGGGCATCGTAAATAAATAGGAAAAAAGTTTTCGGACTACAAAAGTGTACGCGGGGATTAAAACCCCACTCGGACCGCCATATCTCAGTGTCACTGCATCATACAAATTTCAAGTCAATGCCATTACATCGCTGAGCAAGGACAGTATTCGGCTCGCACAAGAAGCCGCAAATGACAGCCAGAAGATTAAAATGCTTCCATACGACAACTTCAACTGGAGATTGAGGGCATGGGAAGCAACTGCACTACACGGCTCAATCACTCACGATGAAGTATCAGCATTGCTGGTTATTCTACCAACACCAGACGGTTGTGAAGCAAGCAAAATCACCAGTGTTCCACACTTTTTAGGCCCTGAAGGTACTCGACACAAGATCAGTGCCCATAAATCTCTTACGGATATTCTGCCCACACACCAAGATCAAGCTGAATTCCGCAAAAACTCGATCATACATGTTCTCCAGATTTTAGTCGAGGAAATTGGCTCATGCACTCAGTTCTCCTCCTCTATTCCCACCTTTGATGATCCAACCGCAATTTTTCCACGCAAAACTGAAGAGTACTATCTCCCTACATTTGATCAAGAACAAGGTTCAATGCAAGGCAATATGGTTGTTTTAGAACATTATTTCAGCAAGGTTCTCGCCATCCCAAAGGATACATTTGAACACACAATGTTTGCCGTACTTGGAGATCGTCTCACCACTGTGCGAGACCGCGCAGCTCAGGATCAGCGAGCAGTAGATCGCTCTGCATACCGCTTTGACCACCTATCAAGCTTTGCCATGGTCAGTGGTCTCATGCATTTCTCGCTGAATTTTATTCATGCTCTTGGGGCAAACTACTGGGGAAAGGAATCCGATCTTATAAGTCTATCTGCATTCTCCAAGGTTCTACCAAACTGTACAGAGATCAATCTCCGAAAGGTTGATTATTACGCATGGCTTCGCTTTCTTGATGACATACTCTGCGGACTCGTTATTCAGGCAGCATTGAAGGTTTCCAATGTAGAAACTCTTGACCACTTCCACGCAACAAATCTCGATCTAAATGTCTGCAATTATTCTCAATTCTTGTCCTTGGCAACATCCATTGTTGACTCCTACCTATTACCTTCCACTGGTCACCTCAAAGCACTGGGAATAAAAACGCTAAAGGGAAACACAAACTCGGGTCATTCCATCCTCTTGATGCATGACCTTATGACGCTGCGAGAAATGCAACATTCCGTCAAACACGGCCACCCGCAGCGCATCCAGCGAATGATCAAATATTGGATGCCAATGTTCTATGCAGCGGGCAGTCACAATTATGCGAATGAGTGTATGGAAATTCTACATAATGTTATCCATGACTGGCCCGCTGATTTTGCCACCGTCGCATTTAATGGAATGCTTGTGAACCCTTCCGGAAAACCAGATGGATGGAAGCCTACAGATATACGGGTTGAGCATCTCAACGACAAAATTAAAGAACGTGCCCATGGATCTAATGCAACTCCCGCTATTCTAGAGAAAATTACACCCGCCCTTGGTCATGTCCAAGCATTAACAGACCAGATTTTTGAAGATCTAGGTGTTGAGAAAATCAATCAACATCACGCAAGTGTTTCGCAGCACAAAGATGTTGAAATTATCACTCGGCATCTGTATAAGTCCAACATCTTCAACTTCGCAAAAGATTTGCCCTCTACACAGGCTGTGGTAGATCTCTATCACTTGGGATGCCAGCAACTTTCTGGAAAAAATGGAGGACATGTCAAGCATTTAAATCGACACTCTTTACGGCTTCGATCTCGTCATGGGACAATTGCGGGAACACCAGATATCATTGACTCCGACATGGATAATCAAGAGTTGATCCTAGCAACTGATTCCATAGAGAGAAGTTATATTATAGGCTCTGAGTTCGAAGGCGAACAGTTTGATTAAATACCTAGATGCTATTAGAGTTGCAGTAGTACTAATTAATTACTAAACTCTAAAACAAATTCACCTGGGGCCAATTGTCCATATTTATGATGGTCTGCCTCTGCTGCCAATGCATCCTCAACAGTTTTTGGTCCCTCGGGTGCTGCCCATGTTATATCACCATGAATGCCAATTGTCATGTTGAATTCTGTCTGAGCCGTCTCAGGCTGACATGCCTGTGAATCGAGACAAGGACCAATAACTTCGAGATATATGTCCTTGATGGCGTGTAAGAGTGAATCACCGAGGTCGTCGAGGTGAGGAATCTGAGTGAATGAGTCAAGATTGTCGATAGCAGAGATGGTGCGCGCACGTTGTGTGATTTGCTCCAAGTCGGCATTGCTGACAAGATTCTCAGGTCCATAAGAAGGCCATGCATCTTTCCACTCCTTTTCCCATAGCTTCAAATGCCAATCGCGCAGCTTCTCTAAAATTTCCCGGTTCTGAGAATGGGTTGCAGCGCTATCACGTCGTACTCCATGCTTTTGGGGGCGTGGATCTTCCATAATCCAGGTGAGGTCGATAGTAGAAAGATGAAGATTGGGATTGCAGTTGGAATCAAGAGTACAAGGTAAATAAGGCTTGCGCGGTGGATTTTCAAGGCATCTGTCGACAACTGCAACTTGACAACACTTTGTGTGAATAAGCTCCAATAGTGCGGGATCTTCTGATTGCGGGAAGTGGGGGGAAAGCTTTCCTCCTTTGTTGTCGGCGCCAGCTGCTGTCATAGACTTTTCCACGAGAATCACTCCGATTGCGGACAGACCTTCTCTTCTTCCTCCACGACCTCTCCGCTGTTCCCAGCGGACTAATGTTAGACCACGGCATTGATATTGGACAACAAGAGTGACATGAGGAAAGTCCATTCCAGCGCCAATCTTGTCAGAACCAAGTAGAATTTTTGATTTTCCAGCCATGAAATCTGCCATGCATATTTCTTGGTGCATCTCGGATAGCCCAGCATGAAGGATATCTACGAGCCTAACAGGTAAATTCATTGAGCCAAGGCGTGCGTGAAACCACCAGAACATGCCAGTAAGAACATCGAGGTTGTCCGCATAGATTATAGTTTGTTGAATTGAGTCGGTAGTCGAGTTCCAGGGAAGAACGAATGTAAGGTCAAGAAAAGAAGATGTCGGATGTTGCATATTAGCAATGATAGTGGAGAGCTCAGGACGGTAGTTTCCTAAATTAATGAGATAATAATTGGGGCGTAGTCCAGCGTATGTCTGAAGTGAACACCGATACTGCTTGGGCAAAGTTGCAGATATTGGTACCAGAGGTATGTCTGTCCCGATAATTGTTCGAAGGATGTGCAGACGTGCGTAGCTTGGTCGCCACGAGTGGCTCTCGTGAAGTACGTGTGCTTCATCTATGTAGACAGCTGATAATTGTGCTTGAAATGATTCGGTGTGAAGAACTTGTGTGATGGCTGGAGTCTCGAGCATTTCAATGCACGTATACACAACATGTCGTCTGCCGCCTCTCGCAATGCTTTCAAGTGTTTCCTTGGAGCTGGTGCCCGAATGCAAAATGTACATGAGATTTTTGAGCTCGACTTGGAATGACTGTTTGAAAGGAATGGAATTGTTTTAAATAGATGCTTAAGTAGAATCTAATACATCTCAGAAAGCCTTCGCACCGTTGTTCACCCTGAAAACCTAAGCTCGTGTATGGTATAATTACCAGAGATATTCCTCCCTTTTGCGCCAGCAGAGGAAGAATCCATGTGTGCAATTTTCCAGCGCCTGTTGGCGCAACGACGCATAGATCTCTCTCTCGCGATATGATGATGTTGGCGGCCTCGACCTGATAATCCCAAAGCTTCTGCCCATCCCCTAATACACCTTCAGACACTGCCAAACGGTTCCATTCTTCAGAAGCGAGAGGTTCCAATGCCTTGATGGGATGAAAATTGGAGAAAGCGAAGGCCTTCTGCCTGGAATGACCCGGATTGTTGAGCTTGAAGGGTGTGAATGACGGCGTCTTCGGTTTGGATTCGTAACCATTTTGGTAGGTTTTTGGGGCTTTTTTGGCAGACAGAAAATCAGGGGGTGCTTCATCGAGACTTTGTTTGTTGATTGACAAAAACGGCGGGCGTGTGGGTGTCGGAGTGGAGGGTGGAATAATGACAGGACAGGATGTGGGAAGAGGGGCATTCTCCTTGCCAGTTTTCAGCCGTTTTGGTGGCCATGATTGCAAAGGGGTGTGATTAGACATGAATGTAGCGTAGAATTAGGGATATGTAGCCATTAAAGAGGGGAATAGACGCGAGAGAGGGTGGACGCGCTGCTAATTACGCGTCGCGACAAGACGTGAGATGATGACTAAGCGGCGAGAAAACGACGAACGCAAGGGTATGGTGATGTCGTTGGAAGGAGCCCAGACTCTGATGGGTAAAATCCCTTTTTGGATTTGTCAACCCAAAGAGGCTGGGTCTCCGAGACTAGTGTTATCTACGTGCGCGTGAACTTATATTAGGACTTGTGACTATATTCAACTCGTTTTTATGGCGGTCCGAGTGGGGTTTTAATCCCCGTGTAAACTTTTGTAGTCCAAAAACTCTTGAGTCACATTTGTTAGGTGCCCAAAACTATATTGAAGGACTTCACTAATGTTTTCAATGCTTTTTATGGCTGTCCGAGTGGGTAAAAATTCCGCGAACACTTTTTGTAATTTAGTCAATGCGTGCCATAACATTTTGTGACCTTTTATTGCTATTTCTAACTCTTATTAGTTACTCAAATACAAAAATTACCTTGCGCGCAAACACTTATTGTTCCGCACAAACACTTTTACTTGCACGCAAACACTTTTAGGCCCGCGCAAACACTTTTGGCCCCACGCAAACACTCTTAAACAATTTAAGGCCTGCGCAAACACATTTACCTGTGCGCGCACACATTTATACCTCCCCGCAAACAGTTTTACTCCTCCGCAAACATTTATATCGCAACATCAAGCACTACAGAAGACTTATGGCCGAAATGCCGAGATTATGTAATTGATCCTTTCTCGGCATCAGCTAACTCTTGCCGGGAAGCCCAAGGCGGAGACTGGGAAGAACTACAGTGTATTTGAATTGAATTTAAGCCGTAAGTACTCAACTCAATAGATAATTATTGAATAGGACACTCCAGCAACGCGAAGTCACTCAATCTCCGCTGACGGTAGTTCGGCAAGAGTTAGCCGATGCCGAGAAAGGATCAATTACATAATCTCGGCATTTCGGCCATAAGTCTTCTGTAGCGCTTGATGTTGCGATATAAATGTTTGCGGGGGAGTAAAACTGTTTGCGGGGAGGTATAAATGTGTGCGCGCACAGGTAAATGTGTTTGCGCAGGCCTTAAATTGTTTAAGAGTGTTTGCGTGGGGCCAAAAGTGTTTGCGCGCAAGGTAATTTTTGTATTTGAGTAACTAATAAGAGTTAGAAATAGCAATAAAAGGTCACAAAGTGTTATGGCACGCATTGACTAAATTACAAAAAGTGTTCGCGGAATTTTTACCCACTCGGACAGCCATATCGGACCGCCATACGTGTTTACTGTGCGCGTGAACATTTATTGGGTGCGCGTAGAAACATTTGAGTGCGCGAGAATATTTTCGGGGTCCGCGTAGAAACACTTCAGCGCGCGGACATATTTTGGCCGTTTTTTGAGTGCGCGTGAACATTTATTGAGTGCGCGTAAAAAGAAACGGAATCCTGTCAGTGCGCGGAAACATTTTGAATGCGCGAATTTCTTGCAGGCCACAATGCCGTAATTAGCTAATTGATCCTTTTTTGGCACTGGCTAAGCTTTGCCACTGCGGAGATTAATCTCTCTTATCTAATCGTGATTAGATGGCACTATCACCCGCCCACAATGCCTATGCAGCCACGCACGCCTCTATGCCTTTATGTGCAGTGTGATCTGAATAGGGACCCTTTGTAAGCTGAACAGATACCCTTTATAATCTGAAAGACCCTATGATATGAATGAGGATGAGTGGATTACTTGTATGTACTATGCGCAAGCTACCTGTAATGTCACAGGCAGTGAGCTAGTAGGGAAGTATAGGAATTTTATCAACTATCTACAGGCATGTATAGATGTGTACAGTTAAAATCTGACCGATCCAGAAGGCGGTGAGAGGCTTGGCCTGGGCGCTTATGTGGGGACTTTGAATCTCCGCTTCGGCAACAACGGCAAAGCTTAGCCAGTGCCAAAAAAGGATCAATTAGCTAATTACAGCATTGCGGCCTGCAAGAAATTCGCGCATTCAAAATGTTTCCGCGCACTGACAGGATTCCGTTTCTTTTTACGCGCACTCAATAAATGTTCACGCGCACTCAAAAAATGGCCAAAATATGTCCGCGCGCTGAAGTGTTTCTACGCGGACCCCGAAAATATTCTCGCGCACTCAAATGTTTCTACGCGCACCCAATAAATGTTCACGCGCACAGTAAAAACGAGTTGAATATGGCGGTCCGAGTGGGGTTTTAATCCCCGCGTACACTTTTGTAGTCCAAAAACTCTTTTTCTATTAATTTACGATGCCCTAGAACATTAATAGATGTCCTTGACTATTATCTAATGCCCCAATACAAACTTGCACTTGCGCGGAAACACTTTTATGTGCGCGTCAAAACATTTGAGTGCGCGGAAACATTTTAAGTGATTTTTATCACTTTTAAGCACTTTTTGAAGGATAATTGAGTGCGCGCAAAGACACTTCAATGCGCGGAAACACTTTTGTGAGTGCGCGCAAACATTTCTAATGCGCCAAAACATCTGTAGCCGGGATGCCGTGATTATGTAATTGATCCTTTCACGGCATCGGCTAACACTAGCCGGGAAGCGGAGGCGGAGGACTATGGCGTATTTGACTTGAAAGTAAGCTGTAGTTATTCAACCAATAGATAATGATTACACAGGACACTCCAGCAACGCGAAGTCATTAAAGCTCCGCTGCCGTGGGTTCGGCAAGCATTAGCCGATGCCTCGAAAGGATCAATTACATAATTACGGCATCCCGGCTACAGATGTTTTGGCGCACTAGAAATGTTTGCGCGCACTCACAAAAGTGTTTCCGCGCATTGAAGTGTCTTTGCGCGCACTCAATTATCTTCAAAAAGTGCTTAAAAGTGATAAAATTACTTAAAATGTTTCCGCGCACTCAAATGTTTTGACGCGCACGTAAAAGTGTTCACGCGCGACTCAAGTGTTGTGACGCGCAGGTGAATAAGTTCACGCGCGCACGCAAAAGGCATTGAAAACATTAGTGAAGTCCCACCTAATCTTCCCACCCCCGCCCGCTTATTAGCGACGGAGATCCTATGCCCACGTGGCACCTGATATGCCGCCATTTATGTGTTTTCCCTTGCTCGTCGAGAATGTCTGTCGAGAAAGAGGACTTGGTAGAAATACACACCTCCGGGGACGTCGGTTCCCGTCCCCGGCTGGTCCCACCCCTTCCCCACGCTGCATCCCCTTCCTATTTTGGTACTGCCGCCACGTCACATGGGCTCCCGACGCGTCCGTCAACCGCGCGCCGCGCGTATGCGCTGGAGCAGAGATTGGCCTGTATCTCAGGCTATATCCTTCCAAATCTCTCGAAATTTGGCATGTAGATAAGTATAGTATATAGAAGAATATCTGTAGCATTTTTATAGAGGATTAAATAGTATTATCTATCAAAAAAGCGAAGTTTGATGTAGGGGGAGGGGGAGGACTGGCAGATATCCTTCTTAAAGATGTAGGGAACATTACTACAACTGAGATATCTGCTATATAGTAGATTTGTAACTAGTACCCAAGGCTATAGACCTCCAGATAGTGTTAGAAGTGTCCTATGAAGAGATCTTGATAGGGAGTAAGGTGGTACATGATATGAACATGTTGTAGGGCTTCCAGAGGCATTATAGTGATTATATATTGTATATAATACCTATCCTGTGCAATATATATAACCAGAAGTTCTACTGCTACAGTGGATCCTCCCCTATAAAGTTATCTACCTGGGGACAGATGGGTCTGTACCTCAAGTTCAAGGGAGAAGATCCCTCTAATTACTACTGCTAACAGCTCTCCCAGCCTCTATCTACCCATTTCTATCGCTTGAAATGAGTAAGGGTACCTAGAATGCATAGATTTATGCACACAGAGTGGCTTATCCTGGTGGTGCACGTTTATATAGGTTAAAATTTTATTCTAGTACATATAATAAGTATTTAAGCTACTATATAGTATATACATTGAAATAACGGCATTTGAATGATACCCTACAGAGTTAAATGGGGTAGGAGGAGGGGATTCAGGTATGGGATGCTCTGAGCATGTATTCTGCTCTTGGAGCAGCGAAGATGCAGCCTAAATTACTTCGAGCTAGGGTATTATAGAGCTAATTAATATCTTCAAACGAGGTATGCCGGACGAGAATCGGTGGAGAATTGAGGGAGATATTGAGGAAACAGTCCTTAGAACATCAGACTGCATAACGTCTCAGTTATGTGCCTATCTTTGGATCTTGTTGAAATTGATGTTCTAAGGACTGTTTCCTCAATATCTCCCTCAATTCTCCACCGATTCTCGTCCGGCATACCTCGTTTTGAAGATATTAATTAGCTCTATAATACCCTAGCTCGAAGTAATTTTAGGCTGCATCTTCGCTGCTCCAAGAGCAGAATACATGCTCAGAGCATCCCATACCTGAATCCCCTCCTCCTACCCCATTTAACTCTGTAGGGTATCATTTAGTGTTGCCAAAGTTCGGTTCAGAACCGTCTCAGAGAACCAGAACTGATAGAACTGAACCAAAGTTCAGTCCAGTTCAGTTCTGGTTCAGTGGGCTTGGCAGCCAGTTCAGTTCTTGGTTCTCAGAATCCTAGTAGTTCTAGAACTGTGTTCGAACCGGTTCGAACTGAACTATGTGTAGTAAAATTTTTAAATTTATTGGTGCAGAATTGAACGAGTTACACAAAAAACGGCGAGAACGACGACCAGGAGGTGAGATTCAACGTATTGCTATTTTTGGAATGCATCACGTGGCTGGTTGTTCGGCTTGTCGAGTTCTGAATCTGACTGACACCTCCTCGTTTACTCCCTCACGGTGTGAAAATTGGTTCAAGCTGAACCAATTTTCGCACCTCCAACAACTTCTCCGATGCTTCAACTACCTCCTCGAAGCTTCGAATATGCACCAAGCTGCCCTGGTGTACGTAGGAAGGGTTGGTTTGTGGGTCATTTGGTGACGTTGCGTCGACGACATCCCAATGGATCAAGGTGCGTACGCCGTACCGTTGTTTTTCTGACACACACTCACCCATTATCCCCAATTCTGTTTCTGCAGATTCTGGCTACTTACTGCTCGCCGCCGCTGCCTATGCGCACATCACGTCCGCCTCGCTCGTCGTCCGCCTCGCTCGTCATCCGCCTCGCTCCTGCTCCTCTCCACCCGCTCTGATACTCGCATCTGCGGGAATCTCAGTGGGAGGTGACGCACTCGCAGGACCGCATCACACCGTGGATGAACGCGCCGCTCACCTGCGACCACAACGATAATGTCTGACAATGTTTAGTGACTGCAGATCTGCGGGTCTAAACATCGGATTCGTGATTGGCTACTGCGGGACGACGTGAGGACGACGAGGACAACAGGAATGGGAGGATCCCCATGTGAGAACATCGACGCTAATGCTAGGATACAGATGATGACGACATGTGGACGAAGACCACAACAATGCGAGGGTTAGGGCGGCGATAAAGCGAGGGTGAGGATGACAGCAATGTGAGAATAGCAACAACAACATTCATTTCTCTGCCATGAGAGTTAAATGTTGTCGTTCATGCACTCAGCCTCACATTGCAGCCATCCTTTCCACATTGTTGTGATGATATAGTGGACGACGCGACAACAATGGCGGACGGTGCAACGACCGAGAGTTGACGAAGTTCAATGCACCTAAGTTTCACACCCGGAACTGGGCACATTGAGCGCGTCATTGGTGCTCTCCACCTCCGCCAAATTGACCGCCCATTCGCCATCAAAACAGCTGCTCATTGGTAGATTGTGCCCCGCCGTCACTAGTGCTTGAGGGTCCGGTTAGAAGACTGGAAAAAAGACCGGAACTGAACTGGACCAGACTGGAAAAGACTGGACCTGCAGTTAAGGTCTTTTGATTTTGAAATAGAAAGACCGCAAAAAGATCGGTCCAAATGGACCGGTTTAGACCGGTTTAGACCGGTTTAGACCGGTCTTTTGTACTACATATTTAGCCCTCCAGAACGCGCCCAAGACCATAATTTTGTGTAAAGAATTGAAATTTCTATGTTAAAAACAAGAAAAATGCATAGAAAATCGTGTTTCAATGATAATATTGCCATAGAATATCCATTTCTCAATGTAATTCTACGTTTCTGGGCACGTTTTAAAGGAAAAACATATTAGATCTAAGCTACTGAGTGAAAAATACAAAAAAAATGGTCAAAGACCGGTCTTTTGTAAGTTCAAACTGATACTGGTTTAGACTGGTCTACAAACTGCAAAAGACTGATGTAGACCGGTCTAATGCGGTTTTTTCAGGTCTTAGGACCGACTAGGACCGGTCCTAATTAGTCCTGGTCTCGGTCTATTGCTTTAGAGGCAAAAAAACCGGACTGGACCGGACCCTCAAGCACTAGCCGTCACGGCTTTTGCCGCTCAAAATGTCGGCGGCCACCGTTCATGTTTATGTAGAAAAATACAAACCTTTTCCTCTCCCTACGTCACCCTATGCCTGACACTGACAACCCCGCTTTGAATGTGGATGGAACCCTCAAGGATGCATCTGAGATCGAGTTTTTCCACTCCCCTAGTGACGAGCGCCCACTGCTTGCCCGTAGGAAGGAAATTGAGAGCGACAACGAGGATGACGAAGAAGCTCCGGCAAGAATTGGCCTGAAGGGAAAGGAACCTGCACGGTTTGTGGGCCGGAAACGGGTGCCCAAAGTCTCAGAGAAAGCTCAAGCACTCGCTTTGGGTAGAAATGCAACTGCGCAGGAGCGCCGATTTTTTTCAAAAAATTTTGAAGGTGGGTACTGCAAGGCTAATTTTTGGGTGTTTGCTACTTGCTAACTGATATTACCTAGCTGGACCGTCTACGTTAAAAGCTGGGCCATTGAAGCCCATTGTCAAAAAGAAAAATCCACCTCAGCTGCCCTCTCCTTCTCCATCACATCCCCGCCCTCGCAAGCGCGCACCTCCTCCAGAACCCGCTGCAAGCACAACAGCAAAACATCCACGAATGGCGACAATTACTGCAGAGCCAGTTGTTGTCAATCCCACGGCTGCAATGCACATCCACGAGGACAAACAAAGCGGTGAAGATGGTAAGGATGGCGAAGACGAGGACAGTTACGAGGGCGGTGGCGGAGAAGGTGATGAGGATGGTGGGGATGAAGTTGACGAGTACGAGCGCATGCGTGAAGAGATACAACGCGAGAAGCGGGTATGATTATATATTTCAATTTTTAAATGCCCGATGACATACTTACCTTGCAATTCCTCTCGCAGCACCAAGGAAGCACAACCACAGAGGGCATGACGAACAGACTCGAGATATCCGAGAGATGTTTACCCATGCAACGAAGCAAGAAGGTACACGGACCTTGAATGGGCGTATATGTAACGTTTGCAAGTGCGACTTTATGCTCAATATTGACTCATTAAAATTACTGACGAGTTGCCTCAATTGATAGAGAAGCAGGTATACCAGAGGCGAACTGTTTCTTCACAGGTGGAACCAGTAGTCTCCGACTGCATATTGCACGGTGAGATATTAATTCATTTTTAAATAATGGGATGCTCATCAATAACCAGTAATTCAGAGACCCACGGCCGAATTTACCTCGCCAAATGCAAAGCCCTCGGCATAACACCACACGAGCGCGCTCTTCCCCAAAAGAGCAACGACGATGAAGACGGTGCCGAAATTCAACCAAGTCTTGATGGCTTCATTCAGAGCACTGCACGGTGGTCGAAGGAAGGCTGCTCGAGCATCTCCTTAATTTTGTGGTTCGAGAGGATGAGGTACGTCAAGTCTAATAAATCAATTTCTTGTTCTAAATCCTCGACTTCAAGTCATTCCGGGTCATTGATAGTGACGCATTTCGACAACTACTCAAGTATCAGCGCCCTGCTACAAAGGACTCTGACATCCCCCATCGTCAGAAGCTTCGGGATGAGATTGTGGAAAAGGCAAAGGTTGTAATAGAGCGCATGCGACAACATTTTAAGGTGAGCTTATGATGAGGGTATGAATTATAGTCTCACACTCGTATCAGAGCATTCCAGGCCAAATTTCTATCACATTCGATGCGTGGACATCCCACTCCTATGATCCCTATCTAGTTATCACGGCGCACTACGTGGATACACGAAGGGGAAACCACTTGATTGGGAGCTCCATAGCAAGATTCTCGGCTTCGTAGAGCTTCGTGGTCGACATACAGGCGCAAACACCGCTGCGAAGGTCCTTGAGACCTTGGACTACCATGAAATTCGTGATAAGGTATGTCTCTAAATGTTTGTCGAGGCCGCCTGCACTATTTTTAATATATTTTTGGCAGTTAGGATGGGCGACTGACAACGCGAGTGCAAATGACAAAGCAATGCGCGCAATTGAACGTGTTATGCCCAAATCACGTAAGTGGGATGCCAAAAAACGGCGTATACGGTGTGTAATGTATCAATTAATCTTTGCATTTATTGAATAACTAGTGTTGCCAAAGTTCAGTTCAGTTCAGTTCTTGACCCCCTCAGCCTGAACAAGAACCGAACTATTAGAGGACTGCCTGAACCAGAACTGAACTGGACCAGAACTATTACAATGGTTCTGTCAGTTCAGTTCTGGTTCAGAACTGGTTCGAACCAATGAACCATTTAACTTTTGTCTAAAGCGGTTTAATTTCAAAAAAGATGAATATTCTACTCTATTTCTACTATATGAGCTTGTTTATGCTTACTAGCTTCTGTAGTACATCCAAGAATTTGTTTTATATGCATTTTTGAGTATTTGAATTTGCCCGAAGGCTTCTGGAATGGTTTTGTTGCGATGCTTTGTATCAGTTAGTCCAGCACTTGAAAATGCACGTTCAGAGGCCACAGAAGATCCTTGAATTGCAAGATAGTCACGAGCAATACGTGAGAGAGTTGGATACTGCTGCGAGTGATACTAAAAATACATTAGCTCAAATAAAGTGGTAAATAATTTAATATAAAAGTTGACTTACTCCCCACCATTTAAGCACATCGTCAGAACGTCACGTTGACTATTTACATAGTCATAGAATTCACGACGAGGATCATCTGATGTAGCTTCATCTTCTAAATTGGATAAAATCCACGCAGAAGAATAACCATCAAAGCCTTAAATTTGGAATTTTAGCTGCGTAAAAACTTTATAGAGTAGTTGATACCTCTTTGTATCTCCTGAGATATCGGAGATGAATTCTTCTCTGGTGGTGCAATATAATAGTGGTCGAACTAGTTATCTTAGCAAAATCATATGGAAGCATATTAAAAATATCTTACTGCATCGAGAAATGCCATGTAACCAGCCTGATAATACTCGTCATCCCAGTTCTTCTTGCAATAGCTTAGTTTTATCGCAGGATTGAGCGCTATGTATAACTGTATTAGCAATATATTTAATAGAAGAAATTTTCAAACTTACCTAAGCATATAAAATATACGTCGCTATCATCAAGAGACATATACCACTTCCAAAGCTTGTCGAGCCCCTTCTGAATTGCATCTGCAACAGGCGCAAATCGAGGAGCTTTTGAATATGCCTCCACCGAGTTTGTAAGCACTCCATAATTGGAATAGTCTTCCAAAACAGTTGGCTCCTTCTCGGAAGAGAATGACGTTTGGGCTTTACGTGGTTCCTAAATACAAAGTGAGCAAAAGTGCATAAATGTAATTCAAAACATACCGCCAACACCTCCTGTATAATTACAAGTAGAACCCACTCATCTTCCTTGAGTTGATAGTCGCTGTAAGTCATGTTTTGAAGCTTCGGGAGCTCATCATCAGCAAAGAGGCAGAACTTCCGCACTCCCTGACGAATGTCAAAAAGTTAGTCATATTTTAACGGAAGGATAACAAAATACCGTTTTGCATTCATTGACCCGTGAAACCAGATCATGCATTTGGCCCCACCGAGTACGGATCCATTTGATGAGTTGCAGCTTTGTCAAACCTTCATCCACAAGACACTTTTCGAAATACACTCGGGCCTGAGGCGAGGCTCGAACCTAATAAATAAAGGTGCTGATTAGCTCTGGTTCATTCAGAATAAAGAGTGCTTACTTGGTTGACAAATGCTAGTACTTTGCCAAGCACATCTCCAGGGATGAACGTCACAACATCGTCAACTTCAATATTCTCCTCCTCGACATCGGGGTCAGCAGTCCAATCATCTTCATCCTCGTCTTCAATTTCAATCTCATCTGCCTTCTTCTTCTTTTTCTTTGGTGAAACGGGATTAAGTGCCTCAATAAATGCTTTTGCAGCGAGATGGATTGTATGCTCCATGCATCTGAAAGGTTATTCAATAAATGCAAAGATTAATTGATACATTACACACCGTATACGCCATTTTTTGGCATCCCACTTACGTGATTTGGGCATAACACGTTCAATTGCGCGCATTGCTTTGTCATTTGCACTCGCGTTGTCAGTAGTCGCCCATCCTAACTGCCAAAAATATATTAAAAATAGTGCAGGCGGCCTCGACAAACATTTAGAGACATACCTTATCACGAATTTCATGGTAGTCCAAGGTCTCAAGGACCTTCGCAGCGGTGTTTGCGCCTGTATGTCGACCACGAAGCTCTACGAAGCCGAGAATCTTGCTATGGAGCTCCCAATCAAGTGGTTTCCCCTTCGGTGTATCCACGTAGTGCGCCGTGATAACTAGATAGGGATCATAGGAGTGGGATGTCCACGCATCGAATGTGATAGAAATTTGGCCTGGAATGCTCTGATACGAGTGTGAGACTATAATTCATACCCCTCATCATAAGCTCACCTTAAAATGTTGTCGCATGCGCTCTATTACAACCTTTGCCTTTTCCACAATCTCATCCCGAAGCTTCTGACGATGGGGGATGTCAGAGTCCTTTGTAGCAGGGCGCTGATACTTGAGTAGTTGTCGAAATGCGTCACTATCAATGACCCGGAATGACTTGAAGTCGAGGATTTAGAACAAGAAATTGATTTATTAGACTTGACGTACCTCATCCTCTCGAACCACAAAATTAAGGAGATGCTCGAGCAGCCCTTCCTTCGACCACCGTGCAGTGCTCTGAATGAAGCCATCAAGACTTGGTTGAATTTCGGCACCGTCTTCATCGTCGTTGCTCTTTTGGGGAAGAGCGCGCTCGTGTGGTGTTATGCCGAGGGCTTTGCATTTGGCGAGGTAAATTCGGCCGTGGGTCTCTGAATTACTGGTTATTGATGAGCATCCCATTATTTAAAAATGAATTAATATCTCACCGTGCAATATGCAGTCGGAGACTACTGGTTCCACCTGTGAAGAAACAGTTCGCCTCTGGTATACCTGCTTCTCTATCAATTGAGGCAACTCGTCAGTAATTTTAATGAGTCAATATTGAGCATAAAGTTGCACTTGCAAACGTTACATATACGCCCATTCAAGGTCCGTGTACCTTCTTGCTTCGTTGCATGGGTAAACATCTCTCGGATATCTCGAGTCCGTTCGTCATGCCCTCTGTGGTTGTGCTTCCTTGGTGCCTGCGAGAGGAATTGCAAGGTAAGTATGTCATCGGGCATTTAAAAATTGAAATATATAATCATACCCGCTTCTCGCGTTGTATCTCTTCACGCATGCGCTCGTACTCGTCAACTTCATCCCCACCATCCTCATCACCTTCTCCGCCACCGCCCTCGTAACTGTCCTCGTCTTCGCCATCCTTACCATCTTCACCGCTTTGTTTGTCCTCGTGGATGTGCATTGCAGCCGTGGGATTGACAACAACTGGCTCTGCAGTAATTGTCGCCATTCGTGGATGTTTTGCTGTTGTGCTTGCAGCGGGTTCTGGAGGAGGTGCGCGCTTGCGAGGGCGGGGATGTGATGGAGAAGGAGAGGGCAGCTGAGGTGGATTTTTCTTTTTGACAATGGGCTTCAATGGCCCAGCTTTTGACGTAGACGGTCCAGCTAGGTAATATCAGTTAGCAAGTAGCAACACCCAAAAAATTAGCCTTGCAGTACCCACCTTCAAAATTTTTTGAAAAAAATCGGCGCTCCTGCGCAGTTGCATTTCTACCCAAAGCGAGTGCTTGAGCTTTCTCTGAGACTTTGGGCACCCGTTTCCGGCCCACAAACCGTGCAGGTTCCTTTCCCTTCAGGCCAATTCTTGCCGGAGCTTCTTCGTCATCCTCGTTGTCGCTCTCAATTTCCTTCCTACGGGCAAGCAGTGGGCGCTCGTCACTAGGGGAGTGGAAAAACTCGATCTCAGATGCATCCTTGAGGGTTCCATCCACATTCAAAGCGGGGTTGTCAGTGTCAGGCATAGGGTGGACGTAGGGAGAGGAAAAGGTTGTATTTTTCTACATAAACATTGAACGGTGGCCGCCGACATTTTGAGCGGCAAAAGCCGTGACGGCGGGGCACAATCTACCAATGAGCAGCTGTTTTGATGGCGAATGGGCGGTCAATTTGGCGGAGGTGGAGAGCACCAATGACGCGCTCAATGTGCCCAGTTCCGGGTGTGAAACTTAGGTGCATTGAACTTCGTCAACTCTCGGTCGTTGCACCGTCCGCCGTTGTTGTCGCGTCGTCCACTATATCATCACAACAATGTGGAAAGGATGGCTGCAATGTGAGGCTGAGTGCATGAACGACGACGTTTAACTCTCATGGCAGAGAAATGAACGTTGTTGTTGCTATTCTCACATTGCTGTCATCCTCACCCTCGCTTTATCGCCGCCCTAACCCTCGCATTGTTGTGGTCTTTGTCCACATGTCATCATCATCTGTATCCTAGCATTAGCGTCGATGTTCTCACATGGGGATCCTCCCATTCCTGTTGTCCTCGTCGTCCTCACGTCGTCCCGCAGTAGCCAATCACGAATCCGATGTTTAGACCCGCAGATCTGCAGTCACTAAACATTGTCAGACGTTATCGTTGTGGTCGCAGGTGAGCGGCGCGTTCATCCACGGTGTGATGCGGTCCTGCGAGTGCGTCACCTCCCACTGAGATTCCCGCAGATGCGAGTATCAGAGCGGGTGGAGAGGAGCAGGAGCGAGCGGATGACGAGCGAGGCGGACGACGAGCGAGGCGGACGTGATGTGCGCATAGGCAGCGGCGGCGAGCAGTAAGTAGCCAGAATCTGCAGAAACAGAATTGGGGATAATGGGTGAGTGTGTGTCAGAAAAACAATGGTACGGCGTACGCACCTTGATCCATTGGGATGTCGTCGACGCAACGTCACCAAATGACCCACAAACCAACCCTTCCTACGTACACCAGGGCAGCTTGGTGCATATTCGAAGCTTCGAGGAGGTAGTTGAAGCATCGGAGAAGTTGTTGGAGGTGCGAAAATTGGTTCAGCTTGAACCAATTTTCACACCGTGAGGGAGTAAACGAGGAGGTGTCAGTCAGATTCAGAACTCGACAAGCCGAACAACCAGCCACGTGATGCATTCCAAAAATAGCAATACGTTGAATCTCACCTCCTGGTCGTTGTTCTCGCCGTTTTTTGTGTAACTCGTTCAATTCTGCACCAATAAATTTAAAAATTTTACTACACATAGTTCGGTTCGAACCGGTTCGAACACAGTTCTAGAACTACTAGGATTCTGAGAACCAAGAACTGAACTGGCTGCCAAGCCCACTGAACCAGAACTGAACTGGACTGAACTTTGGTTCAGTTCTATCAGTTCTGGTTCTCTGAGACGGTTCTGAACCGAACTTTGGCAACACTATGAATAACCTTTCAGATGCATGGAGCATACAATCCATCTCGCTGCAAAAGCATTTATTGAGGCACTTAATCCCGTTTCACCAAAGAAAAAGAAGAAGAAGGCAGATGAGATTGAAATTGAAGACGAGGATGAAGATGATTGGACTGCTGACCCCGATGTCGAGGAGGAGAATATTGAAGTTGACGATGTTGTGACGTTCATCCCTGGAGATGTGCTTGGCAAAGTACTAGCATTTGTCAACCAAGTAAGCACTCTTTATTCTGAATGAACCAGAGCTAATCAGCACCTTTATTTATTAGGTTCGAGCCTCGCCTCAGGCCCGAGTGTATTTCGAAAAGTGTCTTGTGGATGAAGGTTTGACAAAGCTGCAACTCATCAAATGGATCCGTACTCGGTGGGGCCAAATGCATGATCTGGTTTCACGGGTCAATGAATGCAAAACGGTATTTTGTTATCCTTCCGTTAAAAATATGACTAACTTTTTGACATTCGTCAGGGAGTGCGGAAGTTCTGCCTCTTTGCTGATGATGAGCTCCCGAAGCTTCAAAACATGACTTACAGCGACTATCAACTCAAGGAAGATGAGTGGGTTCTACTTGTAATTATACAGGAGGTGTTGGCGGTATGTTTTGAATTACATTTATGCACTTTTGCTCACTTTGTATTTAGGAACCACGTAAAGCCCAAACGTCATTCTCTTCCGAGAAGGAGCCAACTGTTTGGAAGACTATTCCAATTATGGAGTGCTTACAAACTCGGTGGGAGGCATATTCAAAAGCTCCTCGATTTGCGCCTGTTGCAGATGCAATTCAGAAGGGGCTCGACAAGCTTTGGAAGTGGTATATGTCTCTTGATGATAGCGACGTATATTTTATATGCTTAGGTAAGTTTGAAAATTTCTTCTATTAAATATATTGCTAATACAGTTATACATAGTGCTCAATCCTGCGATAAAACTAAGCTATTGCAAGAAGAACTGGGATGACGAGTATTATCAGGCTGGTTACATGGCATTTCTCGATGCAGTAAGATATTTTTAATATGCTTCCATATGATTTTGCTAAGATAACTAGTTCGACCACTATTATATTGCACCACCAGAGAAGAATTCATCTCCGATATCTCAGGAGATACAAAGAGGTATCAACTACTCTTATAAAGTTTTTACGCAGCTAAAATTCCAAATTTAAGGCTTTGATGGTTATTCTTCTGCGTGGATTTTATCCAATTTAGAAGATGAAGCTACATCAGATGATCCTCGTCGTGAATTCTATGACTATGTAAATAGTCAACGTGAACGTTCTGACGATGTGCTTAAATGGTGGGGAGTAAGTCAACTTTTATATTAAATTATTTACCACTTTATTTGAGCTAATGTATTTTTAGTATCACTCGCAGCAGTATCCAACTCTCTCACGTATTGCTCGTGACTATCTTGCAATTCAAGGATCTTCTGTGGCCTCTGAACGTGCATTTTCAAGTGCTGGACTAACTGATACAAAGCATCGCAACAAAACCATTCCAGAAGCCTTCGGGCAAATTCAAATACTCAAAAATGCATATAAAAACAACTTCTTGGATTGTACTACAGAAGCTAGTAAGCATAAACAAGCTCATATAGTAGAAATAGAGTAGAATATTCATCTTTTTTGAAATTAAACCGCTTTAGACAAAAGTTAAATGGTTCATTGGTTCGAACCAGTTCTGAACCAGAACTGAACTGACAGAACCATTTGTAATAGTTCTGGTCCAGTTCAGTTCTGGTTCAGGCAGTCCTCTAATAGTTCGGTTCTTGGTTCAGGCTGAGGGGGTCAAGAACTGAACTGAACTGAACTTTGGCAACACTAGACTACTATTATTCAAATGCCGTTATTTCAATGTATATACTATATAGTAGCTTAAATACTTATTATATGTACTAGAATAAAATTTTAACCTAAGACTCGACCACTCGCCGCGTTGAAAGAGGAACGGCGTCAATTATATGCAGAGCGAACAGTGGTTGAAACGAAAGCGAAGAGTCGAGAGCAAGAACAGGCAGTGGATGATTATGTGAATGCAAAACACTTAGGTTTTACATGCCGTCGCATCATTCCCACCTTATACTTCAACAACGATCAAAAACGTAAGTTCGAGAACACGTTTATTTCGAGTCAATTTACACACGTTCTTCTAGGTACCGACTCTCATCTCCTTTGCGACACTACGTCGCCCGACGGATGCACGCGCTGCGCTCCCCAACCGCCTTGTGGATGCTGTGATCTGTGTAATCCCGAGGAGTTTCTCATTTACCACGTCCCAGCAGCAGAGAGGCCACCAAAAACCACGAACAAATCGAACATCAAGCCGTACAAGATGTCGACCGTTGACTTCAATTTGAAGGACGCCCTCAAGGAATGGCGGCAACGTACAGCATTGATTAAATTCAACGCATCGACTGTCCGCACTCTCGGCGTCCGCATACTTATGTCTGATCAAATTCTCATTCGCATCGTTGACTGCGCCCACGCCGGAAAAATCACCAGTGTCAAAGATCTTTCGAAGGAGAGTGGGCTCACAAAGGACAGGATCAGCGAGTACGGTGAAGAGCTTGTGAAGCTGATACTCAGCTACCACCCGCTTCCAGCACCACCAACTGCAGGAGAAAATTCGACGCGTAAATGTGCTCCTCCGAGGTGTAGAGCGTGCCTCAACGTTGGCCATAACAGTAAGTTCAATCATCGATGCCTCGCCTTATGATTCTCTGATGACAGTTCCAGGTTCCAGCCGTAGTTGCCCTAAGCGCGCTGATATTCGCCAGCATGTTACGATGAATGACGATATTGAAAATGTTCCACCAACTCCCAATGCTGCACATTCCAGCTCTCGACTGCCACCTAACCAAGTTCGATCTCACGAGAGCCACCCAATGCCTGCATCGTCCATCCCACTTGTTCTTTTTTTTTTTTTTTTTTTTTTTTTTTTTTAAATCCATTTATTGTCCGTCAGAGCGTGGCCCTATGTCGGACGTCGACTATCGCGTCCGCTATCTAGGCTACTCAACAAAATTCTACGAAAACAGAAGGGTCGACTTCATGAGAAGCTCGAGAGCGCAGAGCGCATCAATAGTGGGTTGGTATGTAGTGGTGGAGCCATTATAAAGGGGAAATAGAGTAGGAAATGAAATGAAACGGATAAGATAACGGAAGGGGGGAAGAGAAAGATAGAAAGATAAAAATAGAAAATCGCATGTTCTGTCGTCGCCTACCCGTTCATCACGGCCACACTCCCATGGCTGTCAGCGAAGCGACCGGTCTCCTCGACGTACCGCAGGACTGCGGTCAGGTTCTTTTTCTCACCCAAGATGTCCTCGTCGACACGTCGCACTCCACCCAGGCTCTCCCTTAACACTCGCCTCTCCTCCTTGTAACCGACACACTCCTTCAAGAAGTGCCCCACCGTCTCCGGGGCCTCTTCACACTTCTCACAGATGGGGTCGTCCACCTTGAACATCCGATATAGGTAGGCCTTTAAAGGGACGTGTCCTGTTCGCAGCTGGACCAGGACGCTACGCTGTCGCCTGGTGAGTCGTGCTGTTAACGTCCTGAACTTCGCTGATGGCGCTGTGGCCTCGTACTTCAGCATTCGCTGATATCTCGGTAGCTCTCGAAATTCCTTGACGTGTTCGCGGTTCGTCCTCGCCTTCAAACGCCTCCGCACTGCACTCCTGCTGTCCGGCAGACCCTTCTTCAGCAACCCGAAGTGGCTTCGTCTGTCCATTTCCTGTCCTTCCGCGGCTTTCTTTGCCTCCGCATCCACCAAGTCGCTGCCTAGCACGTCCATGTGTCCAGGGATCCACCGCAACCTCACTCTGATCCCCCCGATGTCTCCTCAACACCTCCTCATAGAGTCGTTGTATCTCGTCGATGAGGTATCCCCCCGGTTTGGGTTTTCGTGCATGATGAGCTTGCAGGGATGCCTGGTTATCGACGTAGATGGACACCAGTGCATGCTTCAGGTCGGCGGTTTCCTTGCGCAACATCTCCATTGCCAGCAGCTGACCCACACATTCCCCTTCATAGACCGTGTTCTGCCTTTCCATTCCCAGGAAGTATCGCGCCACCGTCGCTGACCGATGCCCGTAAAACAGGATTGCGGCTGCGCCGACCCCGCCATTGTGCCCTGACCCATCGGTAAACACCTTCACGTCTGCTTCATCCTCTCTCTCCTGCTCAATCGCTTCCTCCTTAGTGTCGGCAATGAATGTCGACACCCGGGATTCCCAGTGGGGGCCTCTCGCCAGGTATTCGATCGACTCAATGCGATTGGGCTTGGTCCGAATCGTCGACAGAAGATTGTTCAACGCCGATGGGTGTCTCTTTGGTACCTTCACGGATGCCCTGCATATGTTTACATACAGAGGGTGCCGTGGCGGTATTGATGCCAATCTAAGCGCTGCTGCCTGACACTTCGTCCTGATGAGGTGCGCCATAGGGCTCATGTCGGCATGTGCAAACAAGAGGTCTGATGGCGTAGTGCGCAGTGCCCCCGTCGCCTGTAGTGCAGCCTGCCGCTGTATCCTCTCCAGTCTACCCACCACCCCTTTCGCCCCTGCAAACTCTCCCCCTCCATGAGCAACCCTAGCTGGGCACCATACATCCACGGCATACAACATACTCGGCACGGCTACCGAGTAGTACAAGCGCCTGGCCATCTCGCCCCGCATTCCTGTCGCCACTTTCGATAATCGCCTGGCCTGCGCCAGCCACTTCGCTCCCTTTCCAATTGCGTACGCTGCGTGCTTTTTAAATCGCAGCTCACTGTCCATGAGCACCCCCAAGAACTTGTGTGAGTCCGTCGTTGTCACCGTGTGTACTCCATCTAATGAAAACTCCAGTGGCGGTCGCTTTATTGTCTGTTCAGGATGTTCCAGATCTTCGACTCGTCGCCTCGTAAGGCCTAGCACTGCAAATTTGTGGAACTCGTACGTCAAGTGGTGTGTCACTTCCCAGTCTCCTGGTCCTCCCTCCTCCGCAAATACCTCCTCCATCTTCTCTGCTGCCTCCTCCAGTGTCGCACCGGCTGTCGCCACCATTGCATCATCAGCAAAGTTCGTGGCCAGACTGTCATCTGTACGAGGAACGCCTCCAATCTGTGATGCATTGTAGAAGCAGTACAGAAATGGTGACAGGTTGCACCCCTGGTCAAGCCCATTCTCCACTGCGATTGGCGCGGACTCGAAATCGTCGAATGAGATCACTGTTTCCCGTCCCGTCATCTTGTTGTTGATCCAGTCTGTGTACTCCTTTGGCACTCCTCTCGTTCGCATGTCATCCACCAAAACTGGCACCACCATGTTCGGAAATGCACCTTTCACATCCAGAAACACCACCAGCACCTCCTCCTTCCTCCTCCATGCTCTCTTCGTGAAATCAACCAGCATGTGCAGTGAGTCTGTTGTGGTACACCCTGGCCGTCCGCCGAACTGACAGTCTGGCAGCAATGCGAGCCGCTCAGTGTGGTGTTCCATCAACTCCTTCACACAAGCTGACAAGAGCTTGGCCATCACATCCAGCAAAGCTATGGGACGGTAGGATCCTGGGGATGTGTAGCTGGCCTTCCCCGGCTTTCTCAAAACCACCGTGTTGAATCGCTTCCATCGCTCGGGGTAGTGCTGCTGTGTAAATGTTGCCCGGTAGATGGGACCCAGGTAAGGCGCCAATAGCTCAGCCTCATGTGTTAAAACTGAATTTGAGATGCTGTTCAGCCCCGGTGCTTTGTATGGACTGAGTGTCTTGGCCACACGCAGAATCTGCGCATCTGACACCTCCTCAAATGGGAAAGCTGGTGCGGGGTATTGCTTGTTTGGCTCTACTCCTGTTGTCGCTGGCGGGGGATAGAAGAATGCTCCATGCAGCAGCTGACTCTTCTCCTCATTCCCCTGCACTACTGTCTCGCCGCCACCCTCTGCTGGTTGCCTGAGTGCTGGTATGCGTACCCTGCCACCATCGGTCTCTGCTGCCCCTGTAAACTTGTGTGCGTCCCATATAGTCTTTCCATCCACATTCTCTAACCAGTCCTCCCAGTGGTCCCGTTTTGTCTTCTTCAGCAGGTCCGAAAAAGCCACCCGTGCCACCCTTGCATCCTCGTGGGCTGGGTGTAGCTCATATCTCTGGAGGCGCACTGATCGCCGCTCCAGGTCTCTCATGACCTTGCGCGCCTGCGCCAGTTCCTCTGTCCACCACCTCTTGGCATACGGTGAGGCCCTTCTCCTCGGGACCACCTTCTCGACCACTCGCAAAATCACCCCTTCCAACCTGTCCAGCGCCGCCTCCACCTCCTCAGCTGACTCCAGCTCTTTGGGCCCCTCCAGCTCCTCCATCGCTACCTCCAACTCCTTGCGGAACACTTTCCAGTCTGTGGCACGATAATTCCAGGGCAATGGCCCCTCTCTGCGCTTCATCGGAAAGGCAATCGTTGTCATAATCGGAAAATGGTCTGCCGTGGGCGGCTTCTCTTCGGGATGGACATCGCACTCAATCACCCAGTCCAGCAGTGTGTTGGAGCAGAAGACCTGGTCAGGACGTGTGAGGTTGCCATGTGAGTTTCGGATGGTCGGTATATCTCCAGGCAGAGCCATTCCCATGTCGTACTGTGCCAGCAGCTCTATAAGCAGCTCTGCCTCCTCCATGGCGCTGCTGGTGAATAATCTGTTGTTGTTGGCGTCCTCCCACATGGGATGGTGGCGGTTGAAGTCGCCAAGCCATATGTCGCCCTCTTCTCGTTCCTCGCCTCGTCGTGCGCCTCCCTCCTCCCGCTCCTCCAGGTGCCTCCGCATTGCCTCCACTGTCTCGGAATGCTCGCATGCATTGTAGACATTATAAATATTTACCACCCCCTGTGCGCCCTCCATCCTCACGGCCACCACATCCAATGATGCTACTTCCACTGGCGTCCACCCATCTGTCAACAAATCACTCCGTATCAATGTCAGGGCCCTCGGCAGCCGCACATCCTCCTGATTTCCTCCCCCACCCCTCACATATCCTGATGGATATACGGACGTCCAACCTGGAGTCACTCTAGACAACTCCTTGAAATCGAAGTGTGGCTCCTGCAGGCAGATAACATCGTAACCCTCCATTGCGCTATGCAGAGTAACCAACTGCGCCTCCCATGATTTGCGAGTGTTTTGCTGCCATATCCGTAGAGTTTCGTTTGGCGTCTCTAACATAGGGAAGGTTCGTCGGCCTGTGTTCTTTCTCGACTACGCGAGCCTGTCTGACTGAGTCCTGACACAGCGAAGAAAGAATCCAGCTCCGACTGCCGCACTTGTGATGCTGAAGCCCCTGCTGCCCGTCCTCCACTCATTCCTCCCCGTCCTCGTGATACACTCTGCCCTCGCCTCGGTGCTGTGGGTATCGCCTTGTTTCCTGCCTCCGCTACTCGTGCTGCGCTTGCTGCTGGTTGACTGTTCCCTGGCGGCAGAGCACCTACTGGTATGCTCTTGGGTGGAGGCATCCGCTGAGTGCCTGCGCCACCCCTCCGCGGTGGGCCTGCCGCCCCCAGAGGTCCTCCCCACCCTGCATCCGGCCCTTGCTTCCCCACCTGGGGACCTTTCTCCTTTGTATGTTCTCTCCCGCGTTCTCGCAACCGTTTGTGTTCGCTGACTTGTTCAGAGTCACTGTGGCGTTCCCAGGTCCAGGCCTCTGCAGTCGGGAAGTACTTGTAGTTGTTCTCGGGGTGCAGTTCGCGCAAATGTTTCTTCTCTTCCAGGAATATTGGGCAGTTTCGGTACCATGAAGCGTGATTGTGCTCCACTCCGGCCTTGGTACAACTAGCGCACCGATATTCTGCTGGCGAGGCTCTGCAATCCCCCCCGGTGTGTGCGCCCGCACAGTTCGGACACACAACTTTCTTTGTTGGGCACTTGGCGGCAATATGTCCCGCATCAACGAGCTGACAGTTGTAGCAGCGTCTCGGGTCGTCCTCCAACTTCCGCGCCTCCAGCTCCTCCCCCTCCATGACGATCCCATCTCTGATCACTGTGTTGGTGGTGTCCCGATTCCGTAGTGTCACCACTGCATGACCTGCCCGCTGGGCTTCCTTCCAATGTTTCGGGTCTCGGAGCCACCTCATGGCCAAGAGTGATCCGTCTTCGAGTGCATTTTCGTGTTCGACATGACCCCTCACGCTTGGGAGGGTCTCCTTCAGTGACGCTGGCACAAACTCGACGACCAACTGGTACAGGCGGTCCCGAATCTCCGCTGACCCTCCAAAGTTCCGCTCGAATGCCTTCCTCACCTCCGCCCCCTTTAGCCACTCCGCCGCCTCCATTGTCTCCATCTCCAACACCACCCCCTTGTTTGCCAGCACCTTTGCCGTGACAAACTTCGCCTCCAGCGGACGCGTATCGGCAGACCACTCGCCTTCCTCCATCGCCATGATTGCCGCAAGCGCCAAGTTCGCCTTTTCAACAATGACCTTGGGCGTCAAACCCGCCGTGGCCTGCTGGACCCCCTCTATACCATCCACCAGCACCTGCCGACTCATCATGTCCGCCCTTGCCATCACCTCCCGGTGTCTCCTTTCTTCGCTCAATGTCGATGTTGCTCCCTCTCCAAACCTCAGAGCCGCGGCATAGGAGCCTGGGTTACCTCTAGCTCCCTCTCGCGCTGCAGCCTGCGTGGCGGCAATTGCGTTCCTCGCTTCCTCCCCTCTCGCCACATCAGCCCGTATGCCGTCCATCACCTGTGCAGCATCCGCTGCTATCCCTTCCACCGCCTTCCTCGCCTCCCCCACAAATCCCTCTATGGCCACCTTCGCCACATCCGTGATCTCACGCACCACCTTATCATCACTCAACCTGTCCATGCATATTGCGACTGCTCGCATGCCATCCACCAGGACTGCCGGCACCACTATGGTTCCTCGGACCAGGTATAGCAGCGCCATGGCCAGCGCCCCCACTGTAACCTCCTCCTCCTCCAGCAAAACCTCCTTGGTTCACAGGAAACGAAGCGCCTCTTCTCGTGTCTTGATACGCGACGTGGAATTGTTGATTAGTTCAGCTTTTGTAGCATTGGTAATGGTCGCTCCTCCCGTTTTCGCTGCTGGTGCTGCTGACGGCGTCGTCTGACGCGTTGCGGGTGTCTTTCGTTGGTTATTCATGCTTGTATTGTATGTTGGTTTACGTTGATAGTAATATGGTAGTTCTACTGCTACTTAATGCCAGACTCCCCCGAAATCCTCCGCCTCCGTAGCCTAAAAAAGCGTGGGAAGAAAAAGAGTGGTGGTGGTCACGGATCAAGCACAGTCTCATCCCACTTGTTCATACACCATCTATACCTGCACCATTTGCCCCACTCATTCCTGCACCATTTGTCCCCGTGCCAGTTGTGTATCAATTCTCTACAATGACCTCTGCATATCATATACCTACACATCTGCCTTACTACTACGATCACTGGCACCCACGTCCCCCTGATCCTTCTTGATATACTGGCATCCTCCTCACACGTCCAATGATCCATCATCCTCCACCTCCTCCATCTCGTCGCCCAGCTCTTCTTCGCCACCTTGTAGATCAGTTTCAGCTTGTCCTTCACGTAGTCGCATAATGTCTATTCCTTTATCCATCATGTCTGGGATGCAGTAAGCAGAATCGCGACCTGGAACAAAGCTATTGGTGTTGTTGTCCTTCATGTATTGCATTAATCTCTTGAAAGTAAGCTGCATCTTCAGTGGGGAGTGTCGGGATGTCTTGTGCTCAAGACAAAACATGTGTTCAAATTGCATTCTGACATTCTTGTAGGTCTCTATGAGTGGCGATTCCGCAATGATTCTCTCTTTTTGATGATTTGAATATTTCCCTCCATATATGCGCTAAGAAATTTATTGAGCCGCGCATACTTCTGAAAAATCAGCGAGTACCTTGATGTATAAATTATTGTGTTCGACAACCCAATCCAAAGCTCAAAAGTGGCCTTTCTTGCCTGTCGGATTGCACAGGATATTCATCCGAATGGCTTTGCTGGAAGAAAGGACTCCTATATTAGTTGTGAACAAGTACTCTTGATGCATTCATACACACCGGATACCCTGCGGATATAGAAAGTGGACATTCTCGAGGTAGCAGCGCATCTCAGTGGCATACTTGTGCTTGCCGCAGCCAGCAAAAATTAGCATCCATGGAAGAAAACAAGTTTCAACGCGTCCAATATCACCAAAGTTCATTGCATGAGAGATCTCTTCATAAAGAAGAAAGTATTGTTGTTTAATGAGGGAGTTTTCATACTCTTTGTCGCGCTGCTGGTTTGGCTTTTCTTGCATAGTGTGAAGATCATCGCTCGCAACGTAGTTGACAGCCATGAGATTTGCCATTGCGCAGAGATCTTCGAACGTCGGTCTCGATTTTGCGAATTCCTCGAGGTCAGAAAAAGCTGCCGATCATTTAGTCGCTTCAATGCGCCAGATATCCAACCGTGAAACAATGCCAACATGTTGAATAACTTCATGCATTCGTCGAAAACCGGGCTTCTTCTCAATTTTGAAAGTCTCTTTTGGACGAATTTGGCCGATGTGTTCCATGAAAGAATTTGGATCAAGACGGGCATCTTTGGGGTGAATGAGAAGTCTCCAAATTGCATCTGCGCATGCCATCTTGAGATGGAAGAGGCCCATGACAAAAAATAAGCCCTGGAACCGACGCCACGGTGTAGCTTCTTCTGCGCGGGATTCTTGAAGACTGCGATCGTGTTGCCCAGTTAACAAATCACCAGCAATAGGGATCGTGAGATTACCGACAGGCGTAGCATATTCATTGTCAGTTGGATCCCCTATGCCAGTTTGCTTGAAAAATGCATCCAATGCCTCTGCATTCTGAGCGGGAGTGCTAGGACTAACATCGAGGCATCGCAGTGGAATTTGTCGCGTCTTCTGAATAGGAATGGCTTCGACTTCTTCCGGATCTCCAAGAACACGCTTGAAACGTCGAAAATATTCTGGTCCGTGATTAATCAGATCCGATAAAAACTTCCAGGCATTGAATCGTTCGCGCCGTACCAAGCCCGAAGGATGCGGTTCACCTGTTTCCTGATGTACTGTACCATTTCGATCGATTCGGCCGGGGGTGGGACGCGTGACACAGGTGGCCGAAATTTTGGATTCGTCCAGTTGGCCTGCGACCTGTGACATGCCAAAAATTTCGGCCAAAAATTTTCAGCCACCTCCCAAAAATTGTGTTTTAAGCACCCCGCAGGGGAAAGAAAATTGGCGAATTTTCGGCCACTTTTTGAGCACTGGCCACAGTGTGTGTGACGTGGGACAAGCGACCGATTTCGGCCATGGCCACATGCCGTGTGACGCGTGACGGCCGAATCGATCGAAATAGTACAGTATTGTCAAGAGGTCATCCAGTGTCGGCTTGGGGATATTGGAAAGTCGAGTGTCTGTATGGTTAAACGACGATCTATTCCAGAGATCATCAGAGCAGTTTAGATCATCCAGAGTAATGTGATTGAGGGGAAAGAGTGTGCCTGTGGTGAGATGAAGCAGTGTGTCTTGGGATTTCTCGACAGTAGGTACAGAATGCTTTATATCAATGTCGAGATTGTCATAAGCGTAGCACGCAAGAAAGGTCTGACCCAATTTCTTCGTCTCCGAGATAGCTTCAAGTGAGAGATTATGAATTGCATCGTTAATTGTTGTCGTCGAGATTGAGATTCCCATTCGAGCGAGAAGCTCACGAACAGACTCAGGTGTGCCGCAAGAGTGCAAGAAGATGCCCGTTGCACTTTGGAACATGTTACATGAACGATTGGTGCTCTGCATTAGAATTGCCATACACACGACACGTTTCTGTAATTTCGGGGAGGATTTACAGTCAGTTGATGACATTTCAAAAACATTGTATTTATTGTTCTTACAATAGTATTCAGGCATCCCACCTGCTCTTGATGGGCGTCAACGAGCCCTTCGGGTTCGTCATCGTCGGGCTCCACAAGGTCGAGTTCTTCGAGGTCAAAAGATTCCCAGTACTGGACATCCTCGGCTTCTGCCTCCAATAAAGTAGTATCTGCCATATCAATGTCTTCGTCAACAAATTTGGAATCATTGAAATGAGTCCGGCGTGCAGTCCCCATGGTTGTAGCCTTTTTACGTGCCCAATCTCGCTTGTAATTAATTCGCGTGTCAGCTTCCATCAAGACCTTTAACAACTTCCAGATGTGGGGAGCTGAGCTCTGGACTTTTGAAGCCATGTCTTGAATATCGAAGTCTGCGAGCTTGCTCTCCGTCGTATGTTTGGCCGAAAAATGGAAGCCTGAATCTTTGTGTGTGATGGTGCACATTTCCTGCTGTAATATTTGGGCTGTAGAATTGAATGCGCACTGTAATCCATATTGTCTGCTAGCTTCATGTTGAATAAAGGCGCCCATAATGACTTCAGTATGATCAACGAGATCTTTCGATGCATGATGCCATGCCCAATCTTGAGTCAAAAGTTGAACTACAAACTGTGTGCTGCTTATTCCAAGCATATCCAGATGATCAAGAGCGGATCTGAGCTGATGAGGCGGGATTTCTGGCATGATGAAAACGGAAATGTAAATCTATTAAGTGCGCTCATTAATGTGGTATGTCGTCCACTCGCATGTTCACTGACTCTTGATCGATAAGAATCAGATAAACGCGTGCGAGATTGTGACTGATTGTGACGAAGAGCACATGTCGGATCATGTGCCTACCTCGGAGATGTGCCCGAGTCCAAAGTTTGCCAGCCGCTCTATCGCGAGGAGGCCCTCTTAGATGTAGTTGTACATGTTTACATTTTGATAAGATTAGATAATATCCCCGTACTAGGATGTAGCCTCCTCGCGATACGAGCGGCTGGTTCTAGGAGCCTGTTTCTCGACAGACATTCTCGACGAGCAAGGGAAAACACTGGGGACGGGCACGTACGGTTAGTTTGACGGCACCATGACTAAGCGCACTGCCACCAAAAAGTACGCCGACCTCGATGAGATTGGCCCACACTCCAAAGAAATCACATTTATACTCGTTCAACAGTAGAATGAGTGCAGATTGCAAATAAAGAATATATTCAAGACTCTGTACCAGGATAGACTATATAGCAATTAAAATTAGGGCATTATATGAGATAAAATCATTAAAATGTGTGGATAATAGTGAAATCACACCATCCATCTCTGCGCCTTCCTCCACTACAAGCCCCTCAATAATAGAATTAGCAGGTTCAGATGGCAATGTGGAGGCTGCTCCACCATGAACTGCAAAAATGCATGCGGGAATATCTGCAAAGGTTCTTGGCGCTCTCCTTTCAAATCGAGAGAACTTGAGTCCGAGGTGACTCGTCTCTTGAGTCTTAGGTGAGGCTCCGCATCTGCCTTGTTCTTCGCTTTGCGTCCACCTTCTTTTTTTCTTCAGATCCCATGCAACTCCCACTCTCAAGTTGAGAATTTCCTTGCGGTGCGGGCTTGGCCCATGATAGAGATGCGGCCACCAAAATAACGGATACGCGTCCGTCACGCGTGTGACGGCGCGTGCTAAAGTACCGCGTCTGCTCTCCGAACGTCAAAACCCTGGACTATGGGGAGGCTACGGCCCTGAAAACTGAAGTGGGGCTGGAGGTAAGCGTATAATACACGTATACAAGCAGAATCCTCACTCAAATATGTCATGAAAAAGCCGATAAATGTTCCAGCACAATGACACATTTCTTTAGGTACCTTTTGCGCAATGACCACTCAAGCTCTCACCGAGATATTCGACAGGAGTATTTGGTGTAGTGTACTCTTGGTAGGCTTCTGCTCAGAAGTTTTATATCTTGACTTTAAAAAAAAATTCTTAGGTCTGTCCGGTGTTTGCAGCAAAAAAACTGCATAAAATTAAATTTTGGGCAGAAGCCTTCCAAGATGCCCTAACCCTCAATGATTTGGCGCAATTTCTATGTAATTTGACCCAGAGTTGCGTCCATAAATGGTACCGGCGTCCTTGATCTAACTTTTGGCAGGGAGGCCTTGGAAGTAATTAAGTACAAACAAAGGTTTGATTTGGCGGGTTATGCCCGTCCCCAAAAACACATAAATGGCGGCATATCAGGTGCCACGTGGGCATAGGATCTCCGTCGCTAATAAGCGGGCGGGGGTGGGAAGATTAGGTGGAAGTCCTTCAATGTAGTGTTGGGCACCTAACAAATGCAAATAAAGAGTTTTTGGACTACAAAAGTTTACGCGGGGATTAAAACCCCACTCGGACCGCCATAGTTGAATATAGTCACAAGTCCTAATATAAGTTCACGCGCACGTAGATAACACTTAGATAAAGTTGGCGCAGATGCAAAATGGATATATATTTTTACGGGGAATATTTCCCCACTTGGACAGCCATAGATTTGTAACTAGACGTACACCAGACGTACACTATCGTGCCTTGTAAATGAGGCGAGACCATTGGCCGGGTCACATCATGATGAAGAATCGAAGTTTTAGACACCTACATAAGTAGACAGAAAATAAGTACCCTGGGCACGGAATTTTTCAAGATGACAATTTATCTGGCTTCAAAACCTAGATTCGACTGTTCAGCGCGACTACTATAGGACGCGCAGTGACTGGGGTCCTGCTGCGCAAACGCGCATTGGAGATGCCACCAACTGCCCCAAAAGGGAACATGCTCCTTAACCGTGTACCACCACCACCGCACAGTCATGGGCAACGTCCAGTCAGGTTCTTCTCTGACGCGTACGACTGTGGCCTTGGATTCCTTTATTGCTGAGCTTGGAGGAGACATAATTTTCGAGAAAAGGTGCGCCATTGATCATCGAGTCTTCGATCATAGTTCTAACTCCTCGTCAAGTCTTGGCTCAGCTCGCTTCCTCAAGACAGTGAAGTGCCGTCATCGAAATGGCTATCTTGTAGTCAAATTATTTGTGAAGCCAGACCCTGGAGTTTCCTTACGACAGCACCAACGACGATTGAAGAGTAAGAATTCCGTGTTTTTATGACGAATGCCGGGCTGACTCTCATTTCAGTGGACAGAGAAGCTTTACTCGACATTCCAAACGTGTACAACTACCAGGCATTTGTGGAGACGGAAAAGGCAGGCTACATTATCAGACAGTGGGTAGCAAGCAGTTTATACGATCGTATCAGGTGCGTGTATGACACAACTTGGCCCTTGTCTGAAGCTGAACGCGTCTTATAAGCACACGACCATTCCTAAGTGTGGTCGAGAAGAAGTGGATCTCCTTCCAACTATTGAATGCACTACGCGACGCCCGGAATAGAAAGATCTCGCATGGAGATATCAAGTCGGAAAACATTCTCGTTACTTCATGGAATTGGATCTATCTTACGGATTTCGCCTCGTACAAACCCACCTATCTTCCCCTCGACGATCCAGCCGATTTTTCTTTCTTCTTTGACATGTCTGGTCGGAGAACTTGTTATCTGGCACCCGAAAGATTCTATACACAAGAGAGCAATCCCGAGATCAGCGCCAAAAAGTCCAAGATTGCCATGGACGAACTAGACGGAAAACGGGACGGAAAAGTCACGGAGGCGATGGACTGTTTTAGCGCTGGTTGTGTTATCGCTGAATTATTCTTAGAGGGAGCGCCGGTATTCACATTGAGCCAGTTATTCAAGTACCGAGAAGGGGAATACAAGGTCGATGGACACTTGGCTGCTATCGAGGACGCCGGTGTTGAAGTGAGTATTCCCTTCTTTCTTCTTTTTTGGAGTCCCCTTACCTTGTACAAGTAGACCCTCATCAAGCAGATGATCAGCCTTGACCCAGCAGAGCGCCCGACATTCGACACGCTGTTGCACACGTCTCGCGGGACTGTCTTCCCCGAATGTTTCTATTCCTTTCTCCACAACTACGTCTCCTCACTTAACGAGCTCTCAAATGAGTCCTTAGCTACACATAATCCACAGACATCCACTCATCCGTCGTCAGTGGGGGGTACGATTCGACCGAGCACGATGAGCCCTTTAGGACCTACCAACGAAGTGAAGACCGACCTACTACCAAGCGACTCCGATCATCGATTAGAGAGGGTTTGGTCCGATTATGAGAGTATCGAGCCTTATATTGTCCCAGAATCTAATTCCACCGCCGAAGCACCTGTCAAGGTCGAATATATGCCGTCGGTGGGGTCGACTTCTAAGCCTTACCAGGTATGTTCGTATGCGGGTGATATTTTCTTTTTTGACCTCATTTGAATTAGGATATCTTACCCGTCGAGTTACATATACCGAATCGTGACTCAAGTCTACGTGGATACGTGCAAGGAAATAGGTTTGCTGCAACTGAAGGTTAGCTCACAGAACATGTGGTAAAAAAAAAATAACTCTAAAATTTATCCAGATGGCCCTGCCTTGATTATTCTTGCACTTGTCACTGCAAATATCCGTAACTGCAGCCTTCCAAGTTCTAAATGTCGCGCTCTAGACGTGTTCCTTGCATTATCCTGCCACTTAACTGACGAAGCCAAATTGGATCGCGTTGTTCCTTATATCGTCGAACTTCTTCATGATGATGCGGCTTTGGTCAGATCGGCGGCGTTGCGGACCTTGATGCAAATTGTATGTATTGGTCCTTTTACTATCTTCTATTTGATTCTTTGTGTCTCATGGTTTCTTTCATCTTACAGCTTATGCTTGTCACTGTCATCACACCATCCAACGTATCGATCTTCCCTGAATATATAATCCCACATATCAAGCATCTGGTGCGAGATCCCGAGGTTTCTGTGCGATGCACTTACGCGCAATGCATAGTGAAGCTTGCGGACACTGCTGTTCGATATCTAGAAATGGGACAGGCTTTGAAAGCTCACGGTACCTTCCAATTGACTGCGGAGGCTCATGAGTACGAGAATGCCAATGTCGAGGTAGGTGTTTAGATTATAACTGCTTATGTTCCTTACAATATGCGCAACCAGATATCTTACGACGCCAGCATGCAAGATCTCCAGGGCCACATCCAAGAACACCTTTCCGCGCTCCTGATGGACCCATCAAGTATCGTTAAAAGGGCGGTCCTGCATGACATATCGTCGCTATGCATCTTTTTAGGCCGGCAAAGGACGAATGACGTTTTATTGAGCCATATGATCACATATCTGAACGATAGAGACTGGCTTCTGCGCTATGCATTCTTTGAAAGCATCGTAGACGTGGCGGCGTGTGCTGGGGGCCGTAGCCTGGAGGAGTATATTCTACCGCTGATGGTGCAGGCCTTGTCAGGTGTGTAATTTGGAAGCCTGGGTCGCTGGACGTGGCTGATTAACTTTGGTAGATGTCGAAGAATCCGTCGTGGCGAAAGTATTGTCAGCCCTTACGAGTCTGTGCGAGCTGGGGCTTTTTCATAAGATGCGCATATGGGAATTGATGAGCGCAACGCTGGGATTTTTGTATCATCCGAATATGTGGATAAGGCAAGGTGCAGCCGCATTCATAACCTCATCAACTGGACGACATTTGCCCGAAAGCGATGTCTGGTGCATTCTCTACCCTTCACTGAGGCACTTCCTCAAGTCGGATGTGGTAAAAATTGACGAACAATCGCTGCTCAGTGCGATGAAACCTCCAGTTAGTCATATTTCGTATTACTTTTTTTTTATGTGAATTAACCCGAGTAGCTTCCTAGACAAATACTAGACGCCTCTGTTCAATGGGCTATGAAGGCCGAAAAATCAACTTTCTGGAAAGGGCCCAGGCGGAGCGCCACCAAGGTCGAATCTCCTCGAGAAAGCGTTGTATCTATGCGCAAGACAGGGAATAATGGTATTGCGAGGAATAAATCTGAGGAGTAAGCCATTTTTTGCAATTCTTGTTGGGCACTGTTTTGATTTCTGGGAATTAGGGATGAAGCTCAGCTAACGAAACTGCAGCATTTGGGCATGACACAGAGTGATGAGAACAAACTCCTTGCACTTCGAGATTATGTGCTCAAGCTTGCTAATGCCACGTCAAGCTTCGCGTCGCGACTCAACTCGGAGCCTGATACTGGAATCAGCCTCAAAGTCATCGGTAACATCGAGTTGCAGAAACTCGCAGTGATCCCCCGAACTGTATTCCTCAAGACAAAGAATGAACCAAGCACGAGCACGAGCACCCGGTCGCGAATGCTGACCGTCTCATCTCGGAGGTCGAACCCGTCAACTGCATCGCGGACACCCATTCTTAGTCCATCTCGGCTGCACAGAGCAGCAAGTACCGATTATTATACCTCAGGAGCGCCCTTCGAGGATCTCAGAAGACGTTTAGCAACCATAAATGCCTCTGGTTCCTCTTTGAGCTTGGCTAATATTCCAGCTCGTAATAACCTTTCACCTGTTGCAAATTCCTCCGCTACGTCTTTGTCTGTCACCAGCCCAACTGTAGTTTATATCCAACCCACCCCCATTTCCATATCGGATCGTCCTCCTAGTCCGACGGAGTCAATTGTCTCAACAACAAACTCTGTATCACTTCGCACTTCAAGCCGACTGCAAGTTGGAAGCACTGGGCAAAAGGCCGCGCCTGCTATCGGATCTTCAAGGGCCAATGCAACTGGGCTTCTGGAGGCTCATTTTAACATACGTCCAGAAGGGTCCCCGGATGAATCAGGAAGATCGTCACCAATGTCAATGTCGACGACTTTGCGCGGTCCTCGTCCCCTACGCAATCCCTCTTCGTTGGTAATTTCAACTTATGGTAAGCTTTTTATGGCATCGGAATTCATCAGCTATGCTAACCTATGCTTCAGATGGCCAAGAGCCAGGGATCAGCAATCTCTTGGAAAATCTCTATCTGGATAACAATCGCGAATTCCAGCACGACTTTGGACCCAGAGTCCACGACGGCCCTGTTCGGCGGCGTAACGTCAACCGGCAGAATTTTTCCATGAGAGATGGAACCAAGAGGGTTGAAGCAAATCTCATCGCCAACATGACGTCGCACACTGAAGCTGTCACTGGTTTCGCCGTATCTCCTGATCATATGTTCTTTGTCTCTTCGTCGGATGATAAAACGGTCAAAGTTTGGGATACTGCAAGGCTAGAGCGCAATGTGACTAGCAAACCACGGCATACGTATGAACAGCATCATGCAAGAGTCAAATGTGTTTGTATCCTTGACAGCGTCCATTGCTTTGCGAGTGCTGCAGAGGATGGCAGTCTGCACGTAGTCCGGGTTCACATTACACAGTCTGGTCCTCTGCCAAAATACCAGAAATTGCAGGTGGTCAGAGAACATCGTGTTGATAATGTCGGCGAATACATAACGTGCATGATGCATTACACCACAGGTACTTTATCATTTATACGCTGTTGTATGTCTTCTAACTCTCGTGCACTAGATACCTCGTCAAATCTTATTTATGCCACAACCCATTCCATTATCACCGTCCTCGATCTGCGAACTATGCGTGTTCTGCAAAAAATGGAAAATCCACGACATTATGGCCCTATCACTGCTCTCTGTATTGATAGGAAGAAAGCTTGGATTGTGGTCGGAACATCCACTGGTGTCCTTACGCTGTGGGATAAGCGATTCGGGCTTTTGATCAGAAGTTGGCACACTGGCGTCGCAGCCAGCGGCAAAGCTATCAGAATCCACCAATGTGTTGTCCATCCAATCAAGGGACGAGGCAAGTGGATCATAGTTGCCTTGGAAGCGTCAAAGAAGGCTGCGGATCGCTCTTCCACACATCTAGTAGAAATATGGGATATCGAGAAGGCAGTGCTAGTTGAGACTTTCGTCACACGGACTGGAGCCTCGACCGACCCTATCCCAGAACCAGAGGAAGTGGCAGGAGTGGATGCAGAGACGACACCCGCTGCAGCAATCGCCAATCTCGTGCGGTCACGGCAGAATAATGGAGACTTCGGTGACCTGCTGCGCCAATCCAAGAGAGACGAGGCTCCTCGTCCCCCAGCGCCTGATGTTCGTGCTCTGGTGGTCGGAACTGATTTTGGCGGGTACTCAACCATCCAGAGATCAGAATTTGGTGAACTCGAGACAAACATACCATCGCGTGTTGGACGTGGCTTTATGATTACAGGATCTGATGATTCCAAATTGCGCCTTTGGGATCTTGCCAGGTTTGACCGCACAACTGTACTCAGTGGACTTGAAACCGAACAAGAGAAGCCGTTTTACAGGTAACCATCTTTTTACTTATAATGTCAACATCTTCGGACCTAACACTTTCCCTTATCTTAGTACCTCGACTTCAACTACCAGTGGTGCAACTACTTTCGTTGAAACATGGCCGCGTATACCGGCCAGCGCGTCCGCGAATCGTCCCCCCCAGCGCATCTCATTGATCACACATAGCCAGCAGAACCTGCTAAAGAGTCATCAAGATGTGATAACCGCGTTAGCTTGTATAGATTCTCCGTTCCGCGGGGGCATCATCAGTGGCGATCGCGCGGGCGTGATAAAGGTTTGGAGAGTAGAACAGGTTGAGCAGAGTGCTTGATGGATATATAGAGTTCAGTGGCGATACCCAGCTCTAATGTAATAGATATAATATGAGATAGATGTATGTACTCTTTAGCTCTATGTATGTAATTGGCGACATGGATGGTTCAGGCTGCTTGTAAAGTACATGTATAAGCAACAGGAAATGACTTGAGTTGCGCTGAAAATAAGAGTGTGATGTAAATGTAAGCGCCCTTGGAAAAAGCTTCTGCCATATACTTGTATAATGAAGGGTGGAGGCTTTGAACCACACCTCCACGCTTAGATTCTAAAATATTACCCATGCTCTCCGTTTCGCTGCCTAAATTCTTTCAAGAGTTTAATTTCCAAAGTATCGAACGGTGAAACCCTGCATTGACAGTGCTTCGTTACGTCTCACGTAAGTGCTGACATTGTAGACCCATCAAACATTATTCGCAACGGCAGTAAGTATCAGATATTTTAGCATTGATATCTCAATGCTATCTAAGATGTACAGGATTTATCGTAAATTGAAATTCTATCGTGGGTTCTAAGTGGTAACCCGGTACCCATGCATACAAACCGTGGTATGTTCATCATTGTGAACAATGAGTCTATCATGGAGATTTGATTCCGAGAACGGCGCGCGAAATCCTGAGCAAGGCATGTCGGGATTCGTATATAGGGAGAATGACGACCAAGAAAAAGGCAAAGAATAGCCATATCTAAAAAGCATGAAATGAGTCTATGGCATAGAGCACGAAATGACACGTTTCGACTTACAAACATGACTCCGACAAATCCAGCGAAGAATTTTGGGGAGAAAACATAGGGTGCTCCTCCGAGAGGTGCGGGTATAAGCTGACGTTGTGGAAGAACATTAGAACCTTAATCTCCAGGGAACAATTCAGAACAAGGTGCTTACAAATGTGATAACGAAAGCCATAACGGCGAAAATGATGGTATACTTCTTGAACGTTCTGTTGAGTTCCGGGATATTCAATCCATCAACGTTAGCAGAGCGACCTTCGGTAGAAGAGACGAGTTCAATGTCGACCGCAGAACTTTTCTCGTCAATTTTCTCGTCTTGCTTGGGAGATGATGTGATAGAGGATGATTCGGAAGTTGATGGAGATATGTCTTCTTCCACAACAGCCATCAACCTCGTCTTCTCCCAGTCAAAGTTTGCGGGGTGCCACAGCGACAGGCCGATAGAGAGGATGCCGCCGGAGATAATGGCAGCGGAGTTGCCGGCGAACGAGACCCATTGATCACTCAATGTGTCGACAGTGATAGAACCCATATGAATTTTAGCGGTGACGAGCCAAACGATGATAGCAATGGCCATGCCACCGATAGAGCCAGCCACCGCACCAGCTTTACTTAGATCTTTCCATCTAGAATGCTGTTAGAATTATATTCCTGGGAGTAAAGTTTATGTGGACATACAGGAAGGTCAGAGCGATGGGGAACACTCCCGATGCAGTCGAAACACCAAGGAAATAGAACAGCCATCCGAGATTCTGATTAAATTGTTAGAATGTGACTAACAGCAATAAAGAATGGGAAATACTTACGATTCCAACCGCGTAGAAGATGGATGCAAGGCCCGCTGAGAAAACTGACCAGAACGTAATAAAGTACCGCGATGCGGTGACTATCTGCTGGCTAGTCGCCTTGGGATTAAAGTAGTGGCGATACACGTCATAGGATAGAAGGGTCGACGTCGCGATCAGTTCCGCACTCAATGCCTGGTGTTCAATCAGAAACCAGAATTTGTAATGTAATAATAATACACGAAGACTTACTGAGGTGACGCTTAAAAAGATGAGCAAAAGCATCAGCACTGACCCAGCAGTTCCCATGAGATAGGTAACTGTATGGACAGCAGCGAGTCCGGCTCCAACATCGAAAGCTGAAAGCACGGGGAAGTCAGGCAGGGTGCTGAGGCCTCGCGCAGTCAATCCGAGGGCAGTCCCGCATGCCAATGGAATCGAGAACCAGCCGATACCACCTAGGAAGTATGCGCGTGCGGTACTGGAGGGGTTGGAAGCGATGGCTCTTGACCAATAACCTTGATCGCAGGTTACCAAGCCAAAGCCCGTGATGATTGACTATGTATGGGATGATGCTGAGCAATTGCCGAAATTTCATTTCGCCAAGGAAACTTACCTGAACGGCGAAGATAGCGCCTGGACGAGAGCGGAAAGTGAGGTAGGACCCATGATAGTTTCCCTCGACTGGCCAAGTTTCTGCTGCTTTTGTGAGGAGTTCGTGGAGTTTAGCGGGGCTTCCAACAATATTTGATCCAGTGAATACACTAGTAGGCATGTTTAAGTGAGGGGAGTCCGATTAAATGACCTTTGCGGTACATACACAAATCCGAAGCCTAGGAGGATCAAAAGCAAGGCGAAAGTGTGTGTTGCATCGCAAATGAATGTTGCTCTCAGTCCTCTTTAAAATTGATTAGCGTACCGTGATATTTAAACGAGGTAAATGAAAACGTACCCAGTAGCAACGTAAATGGCTACGCCAACTGGAATAAGGAAAAGAGAGGCGTATTGATTCATGCCCGTAAGGGCAGTCACAACAGAGCCTGCTCCAATGAGGATACATGCTGAGACGATGGCGTTACAGACTATGCCACACCACAGGAAGGCGAGATGACCCGCTGTTCCAAATCGGATATAGGCAACCTGAGTACGTGGATGATCAGTACTGTACACAGTGTTGTCAGCTATTTGGGTTTGGGGCAAGTAAATACCTCGGGGAAAGTCGTCGCACGATTAGCGTTCATCTTGACTTTGCTCGCAATTACAGAGAAAACTGCGATTTGAAGTGTACCACCGATGGCGTACCTATCATGAAGTGATCAAAGGAAATTAGCACAACAGCCAGGCGATGGAGATATATTCCACGTACCAATAACCTCCAGAGACACCCATGTTATAGGACTGCGTCGCACTTTGGAGAAGTGTCAAACTCCAAGTCCCTAACCGGTGCGTTGATTGTCAGTTATGGTAAAACTCTAGTTACTGCATACAAAAAAATACTCACATGAACTGATGATACCCGCAACCACCAGGCCAGTCTTGAGCGAGCGACTGGCAGCAGAAAACTCAGATGCAGAGTTGAGCGAGAGATGGGAAAACTTCTGCTGAATCCAAGTAATGCCATTCATGAACAGAGCGAAGGCGAATCCAAGTCCGAGAACGACGGCATAGCCAGCGGCCTGCGGCAGAGGCGCAGCGGAGGACATAGTTGGCAGGATTGTAGAGAACTCAAAGACTCCGCCAGTCTTTATATGTGGAGAAGCTCATCATAACGATATCGAGCGGATTAAAGTTTCCGCTAAGACGCGCCGTCATGAGAAGGAGAATTCGTGTTGCTATTCAATTACTTACTAGCACGGTGGATGACAACATTTGGAAGGTACTTGACGTTCTTCCACGTCCATTGGAAATCTGGACACATGAGGGCTTCAGTCGCACCATTCGTTCGAGCTTCCCTGTTCACGCCATAGGTCAAAGCGTGATTTCGCCACGCCAAAATTGGATCCGTAGACGGGAAAGTGCACCCCGATGAGGCGCCAAAGACCAAAAGGACGTCCGAGCGACGGACGCAGATGATAGTAGACTCCATATGATAGCATTGTGAGCGGATCGCATCATTGAAAGATATGATTTTATCGGAGCCTACACTCTTGGTATGAAGGCGCGTCAGGCTCTCCGAAACTGCAGAAATATGAGAACCTAAGTATGGGCGCCAGATTGCGTGCTTTAAGGTTGGTCTTGCGCAAAACGGGCCATTGTGTCGTATGGCCGGCAGGTCGGAGGCTGGATCGTCGTCAATACCAGATATAAGGAAGAGGCCGTGAGCGAACAGACAGAAAGCCTCACTGTGAGCGAAAAGCTGACATGTCTTCTACCTCAATTACGCAAACTGTCGTTGCGCCTTCCGAGGGCCAAATCAGCAACCTCAAGGCATCCCTTGAACTCCCCGTTTTTGTGCCTCCCCCTGTCACCAAAGAGGAGGTGGAATGGGCGAATATCCTGACCGTGGACATGTCCAAATACGATACCAACCGAGCAGAGCTCGTCGACACGGTACGAACTGCGCTGGAGCGTGATGGGTTTTTCTATGTTGTGGGACATGGAATATCTCCATCTACGGTAATTTCCCGCCCCTGTCCCTTGGCACAGCTCGGCTAAATTCCTTTTTTAAAGATCAACCGACAACTTGCACTTGCCCAAATTGCCTTCGACGATGTTCCAAGAGAGGAAAAGGAACGCCACGTAGCTCCTATCAAGGAGGAGGGGACGTTCAGAGGATATAAGGTGAGATTCAGCTTTCTTCGTTCTAGAAGTGAGTTTACTGATTAATAACGCATGCATTCTAGTTACGGAACTATTGGGAGATCAGTAACGGGATGAGAGATAGAATCGAGCAGTACAATTTCTACCTTAACGAGTATGCTTTCCGTTTAACCTGCAATATTTGGTGATTCTGACTCGATGTTAGGATCGATCCTGCAACACGGCATCCTCAGGCCCTTCAGCCTCATGTCGAAGAAGTAAAGGCTTTCATCGATGTGAATATTTCATGTTCCCAGCCATGCAATGCACAATTCTGATGTGTTCTTCAGGAATCTCGGGCTAAGGTCCTTAGGCGGGTTACAACGCTAATCGACGGCGTTTTAGGCCTCCCAGAAGGATATCTGTGGCGGCTTCATGAAACAGAGGAAGGAAAGAAGGGAGGCGACGTAAGTTCTTCATACGTTTGCAGACTTCATGTCCACGGAAGTTGGAACTCACCTGTTGAATTTTCATCCAGCTGTACCGATACATGGTCTACGACCCTCTGACGGCGGATGAAGCGAAAGGAACCAATGGAATTATGCTCGCTGGCCACACCGACTTCGGCAGCATCAGCTGCCTTGTGTCCCAACCGATAACTGCGCTGCAGGTTCTGATGCCGGATAACGTCTGGCGATACGTCAAGCACAAGGATAATGCCTACGTTATCAACATTGGCGACCAGATTTCTTTCATGAGCGGTGGAATCCTCAAAGCCACCATGCACCGAGGTGAGCGATTTGTTTGCTTTCTTGATGTTTGCAAGAGCTCAAAATCAAATAAGTCGTCCGTCCACCTCAAGATCAACGCCACCTGCGCCGTCTGGGGCTTTTCCACTTTGCGCACCTTCTCGATGGAGTATCGCTGGATCTTCTGCCTACTGAGAAAGTTCGCAATGAAGGGCACAAAATCTTCGACGATATCATCCCAACTAGCGATGAGTAAGTACTTTCTGTCTATAATTTCGTGTTGCAGGTGCTGATCTGCGTCAAGGTGGGAGCGAGCGCGTGTAAAAACCTATGGAACTGGGGAGTTCATCAAAGGCGAAGAGTACGATATTGAAATTCTCGCCGGAATTCAGGTATTATCTCTTTCTTCTATGGTACGAATCGTGCTCACTAAAATGTCTACAGGTTCGCCATTACCGGTAGAATAAGCAGAAAACACTTGTATTATTTTCTCATCAGCTTCATTCAGACTCGGATGTACTAAAATTGTGTAGAATTTCACTTGTAGAATGTTAAAAAAAATGCCTGAGCACGCAAGTATCTTGAAACATGCATTTTTGTCGATTTCTTCAATTATTACAGTTTACTATACCATTTCGGCCAATCGTTCAAGTTGAGGCAAACGGATGAGTATTTACACTACATATCGTCCTACTTATATTACATAGATGTAGCCTATTACTGAGGCTCACATCTCGTAGTGGGATTTTTATATACCACTATTTATCTATTCTGGTCAAGGTGATTGACGATATGTACCTACCTGTTCACGATCATCGATCGTCTTTTTGAAGGACGAGTGCACAGCTGTGCGGAGTAATTTACGCTTGTCCTGCTGGAGCTACTAGTATAGTGCCCAGCTTTTTTGGAATGTTGTGAAGTTCAAAGTGAACATAATTCCGTCGAAGGCATAGAGATGCCATTCTTGAGAGATCTTTAAGCGCGTTTATCAGTGCATTAATGTTTTGAGGTTGAGTGCAGACGCTACGCCAATATTTCTCGTAACAAAATATAAAGGAACTTGAACTCTCCCTCAGTTCTCCGCTGATGCAACGCTGATGAGCGAAAGAACCGATGAATTTGTCTAAGCGCCCAATAAGCTCCTGAAAACAACACACAGTGCCGATGATCCGTGGTGGCGGTTAAAGCTTTGAAGATCGATAACTAGAGTACAAGTTAAAGCCTGTTCACTGGCAAGCAAGAGCATCCGTCGGAATGCGTAGAAATTTGACCATAAAGGGGCATCCCGAAAGGCGGGTCGAGCAGCGCAATGAGCCATTTAGAGGTAAATTCGAGGATTTTGTTTTTTGACTTTTCGCCTGATAATGCTTGGCAGAATTTGCATTGGAGGCAGGATCCCGAAATGATGTAAATCACGCATTGTTGCCTATTGTTGCCGTTGTATGAGTAAGAACGGCCGAGGCTCCATTTCCTGGCTGAATTGTTATTGGCGGCGGGGGCGGACGAGGCCACCAGCTGAGCAGCACTGCAGCAGCCGCACGCGTCTGCAGGGATAAGCGCCAAGCCAACGCAAGTGACGTCAGACATATGTACGTCCTTATAAATATCAACACGCCTTTTTCCCGCCCACCTCTAACTCTTGTATTTTGCTTACAATCATGACAGCGATGACGGACAAGACCTCCATCGCAGATCTTGTCGCCAAATACGGCTCGTCCAGCGCAACAGCATGGCTAGAATTCGACCGCTACAAGCTTTGGCGTCCGTCAGAGCCCATCCCGGAATCGTCCTTTACGCCAGTGCAGGGCTACATGGAGCGGGATCCATACATCTTCGCCTGGGGCAATCCTCTCGTATCCGATCGCGCCGCGCTCCTATCTGTAGCTCGCCAATTCGTCCACTTCTGTGAATCGCAGGAGAAACGCCCAGTGTGGGCGTGCGTGGATTGGGATCTTGAGGAGATCCTGGGGGGCACTGAGTTTGAATGGTCGACGATATCATGCATCTACGAGGATGTGGTAGATCCTGCGCATGTCTTAGACCTAACATCCCCAGTGTCAAAAGGGAAGGAAGGACAACACATTATCAAGGACCTGAAGAAGAACCTCGGGCGAGCAGAGAAGTATCATGTTACGGTGAAAGAAATGCGACCGAGCGATTGGACGGAGGAGGTGAAATTGGAGGTGGAGAAGGGGATCAAAGATTGGAAGCGTCACAAGAACGGCGTGCAGCTCGCATCAACGTCGATGGAGCCATGGCTAGATTCTGCGCATAGAAGATACTGGTTAGCGAGGCACGATAACGAGGAGGTACGGTTTCTCCTTTTCGATTCTTTATGAGTTCGAATGGCTAATCGTTCCCGTATAGCTTGTCGGAATTCTCATCCTCACTCCCATCCAATCGTGTTCGTGGCAAATCAAGAACGCCCTCTCGTTCCCCAAAGCGCCCAAAGGAACATCTGAAGCTCTCATCTTCACCGCGCTGAAAGATCTACACGCAGAAGAGGAAAGGGCGGCAGCCGAAGGCAAGCCCACGCCCCATCCATCGCACGGAAATGTGGAGATGACGCCCATCTTTCCGCCTTCGACTGGTATGGTCACCCCAGAAGGAGAAGAGTCGTCAGAATCTGCTGAGAGTATTAGCGGCTCCGGTCTGAGCGATGCAGAGGATGAGGAGACACTGCCAGGAACAACCTCCCCTCAAAACGACACAAACCTTACCAACAATCACGACAGGGAAACTACGCCCAAACCGCCCAAGTATCATCGCGACGCTGGAAGGATAACAGTAACCTTTGGCATCAGCGCGGCGCCAGAGTTCGAGCCGGTAAGGAATTTGGGTGGGTGGAAGATGAAGGCGTTGAGCAAGACTTACAAGAAAGTCGCCTTTGGAGCCAAGCTTCTCCAACGAGGAGATTTCCGCGTGAGCGTTCCTTGTACATTTCTGTGAATGGACGAAAGAGACTGACTGGCACCTGTCATACAGTCTAAATTCGATTCGGAGGCAGATCCCATGTATGTTTGCTTTCCTCCGAACGGCTTCGGTCTAGATGGAGTCAGGGCACTGTTGAAGGTCTTGAGGAAGTAGGGGTTGCAGGTGAGTTGTATCATGCCTTCAGGCTGAGTATATGCGTTCTAACGTCGCTGGTTCAGAGATGCATTTAGCTGATTTTTTGACTTTGGATTTTAATAATTAACGATACCAGCTGTTTTAATGTACAGTACTTGTACTGCGTCGAGTTTTCGTAGTCAGCCCATCCGAGATACCCAGGCAGACATACCGATTTGTATAATGAAATACGACGATTTACGAGGTTTAGTTGTCGATGTTTTGAAGCTTCATTTATCGCAAGGTGCGTTCGATGTGGGTCGCGCTGGAGCCATCGGTAATAAGATTTCTTTGAAAACCTACGCCACGCAGAGGCTTGCATTGCAATCATGATCGTTTAGAATAGAATCGAGTCTGGCAGTGGATAGATTTTTGAGTTCGCGCGTGGCTGTAATCACGGGATCAATACAAATTAATGTCGACAAGTCCACCCGAGCTTTGCCCGAGCTCGAACAATACACCGCCCGCGCCTCCATCGACTTTCCAGAGGAACCGACCTACCTCGCGTCACATTGCCAGCTCCTATGATGTCCGGCTGTACGAGACCAACCTGCTTCAGCACCACTCTTCCGTCCCACTGCCAGGACGACTCTGAATAGGTCGAAGTTGAATTCCCCTCTGCAGACAGTGCAGAGTCAAATTGAAACTGAAAATTCTATCTCCATACGTGGCCGTGCGTATATTTACAGACCCTACAAAATTTACCAAAGATACAACAGCTAATTTTTTGATGATACACAAAGCTACAGAGTGAACATCGTCAAGCGCTTTGCAACGAAATATGTCCAGTAGAATCCCGAATTATCCCCTGATGGCGTCCCAAGAATGTTTCCTAGCATAATCCCAAGCGACCAATCCGAATATAGTGCACTGAGGACGACAAACGCTGCGAGTGTGCCGAGTGTACCAGTCGCAAATATTTTATGAGGGACACCGCCGCCGAGGAAGCAGACTATAATCATGCTCACGGCCCCGACGATGATCCCAGCCCCGATTATACAGTAGAATGCGATGGTAAGGTCCAAAAGATCAGGAAGCTGGTCGGCCACCTTTACAACGAGGTTCATGAGCCCTATCATACCCGCCAGCATGCCTGGGATATCTGAATAATTTATTTAACGGTGAGAGATTCGACATTGAACACACGGAATTATCTCACAAAGTATTGTCCACCAGGCCGCATTCTGCGTCTTCACCACCTCCCCTTCTGGGTCATTGAAGACCATGATCGCCACATGCAGCGCCGTAAGGCCGTTGAGCAACGACATGCTCAGCTTCCATATCGCAATGACCAGCAACTGCCAGGTGTTCTTGCAGTTGACGAGGGTGAAAATTGACATCACGATACAGAGCGCAATGCCTACGACGGCGAGCACGAGATCGAACTTTGTGTTGTGGACCTTTTTGAAGGGCCAAAGAGGTTTGCGCCCATAGCAAAGACAAACGATGGTGTAGTAGGTAAGAACATGGGATATGAAGCCGAGCGCGCCGTAGGGAAGGTTATAGCAGTGAAGTTCCTCTAAGGAAAAATCTTGCTGTAATGCGATGTCCCGATTTTGAAGTAGACCTAGCTACGTAAACGCATCAATGAGTCGTAAGATGGGTAGAGAATAGTGGACGAGACGAACCCCTAACGCGCGCATTGGTACGCGCATGATGTCAAGCCGGCGTCGTGAGGAGCGGCGGCCAATCGACCAGCTACCCCCAGCTTAAGTCTGGTAGCAATGAGCGCTGATAATTTGAACGGTGGGGAAGCGAAAGATAAACGACGACAGCGACTTTGGTGGACCATGTTTTTAAATAAGTTGCCTCGTGGGACTTCGAATAAAAGCTGTTCTTCCCGTCATCATTAACAAGCTGTGCCGGGTGGAGCTTATTGTGGGGCGGCGATTGGCCAACTGGCCACATGTTCATTACCATTCTACTACCTCCAAGCAAAACGCTGCAGTTGCCTGATATTTTATTTTCATGGCCCTGGGCCGCTGGCGACAAAAGATCTGAATCATCTAATAGTCATTCAAATCTGCTTGAGAGGCATCTGGCTGTTCATCAGCATCCCAATCTTTTTCAAGCCATTCAGGATCCAAAAACTCTGCTCTGCGTATTTTATCCAGATACTGAAGTCTCGGCAAAGCAGAGAACATTGCAGCAAAGACAATATCGCGGCTTGACTGAGTGTACCGATATGATATAGTCAACGAGTGCAGTTCCCATCGCGAAAAATCTGCTTCTTGCATGCCTTTGCAAAACTATTAGATAGATAAATTTTCGTGCTTAGCGTCAACTTTAGATTGAACCTGTCACCGGCACTCACCACGAGTATATTCTGATTATGCCAAACTGTGTTCCCCGAGGTGTCAGCATAATTGCCCCTAGGTGGCAAGACAAGGGAGTCATCCCCTACGACAAGTCTGAGTGAATACAAGTTCGGAAGTTCTTCTGCCAAAAGACGGAAGGTTTGGACTGAAAGAGACGCGATGGAAAAAGAGAGGTTCTGGAGATTAGATGGTCTGAGACCTATGATGAACAACGAGATTTCTTGATCATGGAGATTCCTTTGGTGGAACTCAAATGAAGAAAGCTGGTGAACGTGGTTTTGGAAAAGAACTGTTGATGCCGGATTCGCATCGTCACGCCACGCGAAGTCATAGATGTTAATAGATAACACACGGAGTTTGGGAAAGTGGATCGTCAACCACAGCTGAGAGAACCATTTGGCAGAGGACGGAAACGAAATTGATCCCCATGGGTCTACTTTGATTTCAAGATGTTCAAGATGCAAACGATGTCGAGAAAGGAAATTGAAATGCCCGTAAAACTTGTTTCGTTCGAGGTTGGGATAGTCTTGAATGAGTTTAAATTTACGTAGGTGGGGAAGACTTGGGATGTTATCGAGAAATAATGAATTGTCCAGGCCGGGCCCGAGGTTGACGGTCAGATTTTGAAGCGTATCGGAATGAGTCGCAATGAAAGGAAGTAAACCGTTGGATATGAAGGAATAGGAATCAGAGGTACGGTAAGAGAACAGAGTCGATATAGCAAAGCTCTCCAGTTGCTTGAGTTTGGTGTCTGGCAGAAGATTGGGGATGTCTTCCGCGCACGACCTGATTGAGAACAAACGCAGATTGTCGGCAAATACAGGCCAAGAGAGGCGGAGAATTTCTAGCTTCTGGGTATAGTGCAAGTCTTGGTGAGGATTTATATCGAGAGTTAACGCTGCTACGCGGGATAAAGCTGGGATTGAGGGCAGGAAACTGGAGAACGAATCAAGCAAAGTTTCACTTCGTTCTTTGTTGAGGTTCAAGCGAGTCAGGCGACGAACCGTCCGCTTTGCGCCCATCAAGATGCGACGAAGTTTTGACTGACCGCCCTTGTCGCTGACAATTGGCTTTTGTATTCCGCACGTAAATAATAGATATGATATCCGACACGCAATGGACTTCTGAATATTTGGTCTACAATTGAACGATCCAATATTAGATAGTGTAACAATTCCAATCGATGTTTGACCACTCACGGTGCACAAAGAATATCCCTTACTTCCGGAGCATGGAAAGGTGGTGACCCGATGCTAATAGTTTTATAACATTCACCCCGCGCGATATCGTACAAAGTGCGATTAACGAGAAGTAATTTTCGAACAGTGTATATGTCGGCGAAACTAGCAATAAGTTGCCATAATTCGTAGGGAAGTTCTGAGGGCATGTTGGTTCGTGTGTCGGCGCTTATTCGAGTTGGTGTCATAGTCCGGCGCGAGGATGCCTCTTCAAGACGTTGGAATCACGTTGCGGAAAACCACTCAGATGGATTGAGGTTAATGAGAGCCGAATGCAAGCGCCCAAGCTAGGAGTTGTCTCTGAACTCGAGTTTGAGAGACAAAGGTGGAGTATTGCCAGTCGACAGTGGGAAATGTATACCAGCAATCCCAAACCCCGGCCCTAAATGTAAATCGGCCATCAGTGCCCATTTCTAACTGAAGTAAAAATATGTTCCACGAACCACGGCTTGAGGTAAGCATGAAGATTTAGAAGAAGGCGTCGACTTTGCAGCTATTCCGAGCGGGTGAGCCCAGAGTGTAACATCCCTCGTTTGGGGGATAACAGAACGGTGAAATCATAGACTAGATATCAACAGCTATGCAGGTATTTTCGTCAAGGGCGTCCTCACGTAATGGTACCAAGAAACTTGACTTGCCCCTTTTCGTGTAGGAGCAGAAAGATTATTTGATGTTGGCAACTATCTTGTTTTCGGAGTGGTCATAAGTAAAGCAAATCTAGTCAGAGATTGAAAGGTTTTGGTGGCGAGCGTCTGCATAGAGTGGGTGGACAATGAAGAGATGGAGCAGGCCAATTAGTATTATGTACTGTGTGAAAGAAAGAAAAAAACTCCGGCCCTAAATTCAAATTTGACGCGTCGCGGCGCGTCGCGAAACCTCCCTTCCTTCAACTTATCTATTCCCTCGTCGTCCAGGACGCGTGTTAACGTTAGCCATGTCGTCTCCACCCGCGCTGGACTTTCCTTCATCAGAAATGGATGCTGAGATGCAAGATGGCACAACAGCAGGGCAATCTGCCCCTCCAGCAAACCCCCTCTTTCTCGCTGGAACTCCATCAACTACTGCTGGAACTCCTCGTCGACGCAATGAAATTGCAGCCACAAGCTCACCACTGCGCTCAATGACTGCGCGAAGAGCTGTTGGGCTGAGCACGCCGAAAAGAACACCACTTTTCACAGGTACGTCTAGTCATATACGAGGAAAGTATCATATCCGAGTCTGACGCGTCTACAGCTGGGAGCTCTTCTCCGATGGCTTTTCCATCATCAACTCCATTAATGCCGGGACAAAGGGCTACAGAAGTACCGCCGGATCGCCCTCAAGACTCTGATCCTCTGGATTTTCCCTCGTGGGTCATGAATTTCTTTCAATATTTCCCGGAGCTTATCTCCCCAAAGGAGTCCTGTTCGGCAAACTCCCAAGAACAGACGCGGTGATATTCATTCATCCCTTTCTATCACTCCAAGTGCCTCTGCACGACGGACTGCAGCTCGGCCACCCTTAGAAGCCAACAACCTGAACTCAGATGCCAGTAACCTGGGCCTGCCAACTTCATCAGCCCCAAATCTATCTGCTGCGCCTGCACCATCCGACGAACCTGATGAAATTCGCGCAATTTGGGGAACCACAGTCAATCTGGCGGAAACGATGAAAATCTTCCGCGATTTCTTCAAGGGCTTCAAACCCAAATACCGTGTCCAGCATGATCGTGAACAAGGCCTCAAAACACGGGCCTTTTCTACTCCAGAGGAAGGCGAGGTCCTACTCTATGAGACCTACTTCCGACGAATGCGCCAAACAGGCGAAACCAACCTCAACCTCGACGTCACCAATCTCCTTGCATACCCACCTTCCAGAAAGTTGCACACGCAACTTGTAAAATATCCTCAGGAAGTTATACCCGCCATGGATCAGGTGCTGAAGGATTTGATGCTGGAAGTCGCCGATGCAGACCAACAAGCTGATATGGAAGGAATGCAAGGCGCAGAAGGAGACGAAGAAATTGCCGATATTATGGGGAGGGTGTACAAAGTCAGACCGTTTGGTTTGCTATCCGTGAACATGCGAACCCTGAATCCAAGCGGTATGTTTGCATATACTCTTGGTCATACCGTATAACTGACAATCGTTTAAATAGACACGGACAAGCTCGTCTGCATAAAAGGCCTCGTCATCCGCGCAACGCCAGTCATCCCCGACATGAAAGTCGCTTTCTTCCGCTGCCTAACCTGCTCGCACACCGTACAAGTTGAAATTGACCGTGGCAAGATTGAAGAACCCGCACGATGCCCCCGCGACGTCTGCGCTTCCGTCGGCACCATGTCGCTTGTCCACAATCGCTGTGAATTTGCGGATCGTCAAGTCATTCGCCTCCAAGAGACACCAGATGCCGTTCCCGATGGCCAAACACCCCACACAGTCTCCCTCAGCGTGTATGATGAGCTTGTGGACGTGTCCAAGCCTGGAGACCGCATCCTGGTGACAGGTATCTACCGCAGCGTGCCTGTGCGGATAAACCCCCGCCAGCGCACACTCAAGAGCTTGTTCAAGACGTATCTCGATGTTGTGCACGTAACGCTTGGTACTAACGGCACCTTGGGACTCGACAAGAGTACCCGACCCGCAGGAGGTGACCGCCTTCCGGGAGTTGGTGGCCTTGGAGACGGAGGGGATGAAGACGAAGAACGGGAGGGTAGACAGAGTCGTAAAGCAGAGCTTGAGGAAAAGCTTAAGGAGCTGAGTCAGAGGCACGATATTTATGACCTCCTTGCTCGCTCCCTCGCCCCGTCAATCTGGGAGATGGAGGATGTGAAGAAAGGCATTCTTCTCCAACTGTTTGGAGGCACCAACAAGAGTGTAGCAAAGGGTGGAGGTGGAGGCGGTCCTCGATACAGAGGAGACATCAACGTCCTGCTCGTTGGTGACCCTGGTACTAGTAAATCGCAGATCCTCCAGGTAAGTCCTTTACCACTAATCGTCTTCCTTATTTGACGCTTTTTTCGCTCAGTATGTTCATAAAATTGCACCTCGTGGAGTCTACGCATCAGGAAAAGGTTCTTCCGCAGTTGGTTTGACCGCATATGTCACTCGCGACCCAGAGACCAAGCAGCTTGTTTTGGAGAGGTAAATTTTAGAGCATTGACATAAATTTGGCGCATACTGACAATTTGGTCTTTTTAGTGGTGCGCTCGTTCTTAGTGATGGTGGTGTTTGCTGTATCGATGAATTTGATAAAATGTCGGATGCAACACGCAGTGTTCTTCATGAAGTCATGGTATGAGATAACCCCTTCTCTCCTTGATAGTTTCATTAAAAGCCATTTAGGAACAACAAACCGTGTCCATCGCGAAAGCCGGAATTATCACCACCCTCAATGCTCGAACATCAATCCTGGCGGCAGCTAACCCTGTGGGTTCCAAATACGACGTGAATTTGCCTATTACGAGAAATATCGACCTGCCTCCTACGTTGATCTCCCGTTTTGATCTTCTCTATCTTGTCCTTGACCAAGTCGACGACACTCTGGACCGAAAACTCGCCCAACACTTGGTCGGCCTGTACCTGGAGGATACTCCAGCCACCGATTTGGCTGAGGTTTTGGTACGTTGAACCGCCTTAATTCTTTTCAGCTTTGCTGACCATCAATTCACAGCCAATGAACGAACTCTCTGCATACATCGACCATGCGCGCTCTAAAATCCATCCCGTCATTTCAGAAGAAGCAGGTGCCGAGCTCGTGCGTGCCTACGTAGAGATGCGCAACATGGGCGACGACCCGCGCGCAAGCGAGAAGCGCATCACCGCTACGACTCGTCAGCTGGAGAGTCTTATCCGTCTATCTGAAGCGCACGCGCGCATGCGCTTCTCCGATTTCGTTGAGATGCAGGATGTCAAGGAGGCAAGTCGCCTGATGCGCGAGGCGATCCGAGCGAGCGCGATGGACCCACGGACGGGCAAGATCGATATGGGCCTACTCAACACGGGAACTGGAACGGGCCAGCGCAAGATGCGCGAAGATATGCGCAGGGAGATCCTGGCGCTCCTCGACGCAGGTGCGAAGGGCCGCGGGGTCAAGTGGGCCGATGCGCTCAAACAGCTTGGGGAGCAGAGCAGTGTCAGGATCGACACTGTGGAGTTTGCGGAGGTCATCAAGGGACTGGAGAACGAGGGTGTTGTCAAGGTTGTTGGAGAGAGGGAGAAGAGGACGATCAGACGCATCGAGGGATAAATTCTTCCTTTGTTGTCGATCCTTCCTCCTCCCCTGTTGTATCTCCGTATTTGCTTCTCTACATGTTGTCGTAAATATTCTGTGTATACTAATTATGTACTCTACAATGCTCTTACAAAAAATTATTTGGTTGTGAAAAATAAGCGGGGGTGGGTATGTAAAGGCAAAGAAGCTGCACCTTTGAAGCAAATCATCTAGAAATTGGATAGCATATGTGGGCATCACTGAACAAGGAATGCTGAGGTTCCTGTAAGAGCTAGGTTGCGGAGATTTTCGACAGTAGTGGCCGCAATATTGTCGAGCGCCTCTGTTGTCAAAAATGCTTGGTGACCGCTGAAATGTTGAAGTATGAGATAAAATTGTATCGTGACTTTGAAAAAACTCACGTCATAAAAACGTTGTAGAACGAGAGTAATCTTGCGAAACTGTCATCCGCGATGACTTTCTCGCTTGAGTCTGCAAAGAAGTAATTTGATTCTCTTTCGTAGACGTCTAGTCCCACCGCGGCAACATGTCCTGTCTTCAGAGCGCTAATATTCATGTGAGGGCAGGCAAAGGTTAAATAAATTCGATATACTCACCGAATCAGCGCGTACGTGTCGATGAGACCACCACGCGAAGTATTGATGATGATAATGCCTCTCTTTGTCAAGGCAATAGTATCATCATTGAGGATGTACTCGGTTTCTTTGGTGAGCGGACAGTGCAAGCTGATGATGTCTGATCTTTTGAGGAGCTCTGCCAGGGTGTCGACATAGACAACACCATGCTCTTCAGCTGCTGGAGATGGATATGGATCATACCCAATTACATTGGCACCAAAGCCCTTGGAAAGGATCTTGCCAGTGAGCAAACCAATTCTCCCTGTCCCAATGATGCCAATTGTTTTCCCATTGATGTTCATTCCCAATAATCCATCGAGGAGGAAATTGCCTTCGCGGACGCGATTGTAGGCTTTATGATATTTGCGAACAACAGTCATGATCATGCCAACGGTGAATTCAGCGACCGCCTCTGGGGAATACGCAGGTACGCGAGCAACCTTGATTCCGTATTTAGCGGTAGCTTGCAAATCCACGTTGTTGAAGCCTGCACATCGTAGAGCAATAAATTTCTGCGATATTGAGAAAGGTGAAGATCATAGATATCGGCAAAGGAAGTACATTGCGTACCACTCCCAGACTGTGCAGAACTGCAACCGCGTTCGCATCGCACAGATCGTTCACAAAGATGCATATAGCTTCGTGTCCAGCAGCCAGAACGGCCGTCTTTGCATCCAGAAGTGCATCGAGGAATGTGAATTCGATTGGGAAATCGTCAATAAGAGCATTGTTGAGGGTAGTAACGTCGTACTTCCACGATTCATCAGCTCGCACATGTAAATGAGCCTCAAACAACAGATTACTTACTTTTGCAGTTCCAAATACCGCGACTTTCATGATGTCTAGATCTTTCTACCTTGCGTAGAGTGGCAATCGTCTTTCTAGTCGCTGCGTAGAATTGATAGGATGTGAAAAACTAGAACAATATCACAATTGCTTATGCACAGGAGTTGAACGGCGAGAACATTGAGACTCAAGAGAGTCATGATTGCATATCTAAAGTTCTCACGGCGTCTAATGAGACTTTTATCAGATACCAATTTAACTTACTACTGCTATAACGCTATTGGATCCGTTCCTGGTTAAATTCCTACCGAAAACAACAGGATAAAATACTTGATACATGGGTTGCTATATGTACAGAAGAAGTCCGTCAAAAAAGTAGCTAGGAAGAGAGAAAATACAGACGACCGCTCGTCGAGAAATGCAACGCCTGAACTAATGATTCATGAAGATATCGCAAAGAGCCAAGACTGACGAACGTAAAGACGCGAGGATGCTGTCTTTGAATGCAACAGGGAGAAATCAGAAGATATGTAACTAGAGAAAGAAATATAAAGTATACACAGGAAAGAGGCAGCAAGAAAGGGGGGGAATGACCGAAACTAAAGAATGCGGAATGCGCAAAGAATGCTTGAGGGCCAACAACAGTTGACGGGAGTAGAGTTAGACGAAAAGAGACGCGTCCAAATCCACGGAGAAGTCCAGGACCGCAATTTTTTGGTCATGCGAAGTACTATTTGGATCAAACGATCCATAAAACTGAGCAACACAGGAAACGCAGACCAACAGAGCTGGGACCCACCTCACGATGCGACAAATGTCGAACTTCACATCAAATATATGGCTGGTATGAGTAGCTTTGAACTCGCGTATTAGTTTACCTGGAGTGGGTGAGTGACGCCGCCAAAGTCAATAAACATTAAAATATAGCAAAGAGTTTAGACTCACCACTACTCAGATCCCAAAGTTTGACGGTCTTATCATAGCTTGCGCTCACAAGCCGTCCGCTGCGTGGATCGAAGGACAACGCGCGCACGAGCGCTTCATGTCCCACTAGTGTTCGAAGGCAATCGCCTGTTGATGCGCTCCACACTTTGATTTTGCAGTCGTTCGAACCCGAGACGATGAGGTCGTCCTAAATGGAATAGTCAGGCGAGGAAAAAGACCGTGACAATAAATAGAATATTCACCTTGAATTCGATGCATGCGAGACCGCGGTCATGCCCTTCAAAGGTCCGCAGGCGTTCTCCGCTCTCAATGTCCCACAAAATCATCTTGCCGTCTCCACTGGCGCTAACCTATAAATGATGTTAGAAAGCTGGCAATGTGAGATATCCTGTCAGCATACCACTTTGCCACTCTGCAGTCCAACTGCATTTACAGGCCCTTCGTGTCCTCGTAGGGTGCGGTGCAGTTCAAGCGTTTTCCGATGCCAAACACGAATCACGGCGTCTTTGGAACTGTGCCGCAGAGTCAGAAAGCTGTTCTTGAATAACAAAAAGGAAGAACTACTAACCAGCTCACTATCCATTGCTTGTCGATCCTGAGATCCAGGACACCACCAGCGTGACCCCTCAGAATTTGCCTGACCTCACCAGTGACCTCCCTATCACATTCAACCGTAGTATGTTCAGGGTGGACGTCCTCCATACTGACGCCATCATCCTGATCAATGACGGCCCCGAGGCGGAGATCCCAGACGCAAACTGAACAGTCGCTGCTTCCGCTGACCATGAAGCCTTTCCTCACCATACCATATTTTGATCCCTTGGAGTATGCGTTATCAAACAGCTCAGGATTTGCGCCGCCCGAAACGTGGTGATCATCAGCACTGCCCGCTTCCTCCGCAAAGGAGTCGTATTCCCAATCGCGGTCCCAGTCTTTCTCGAATTTAAGACACAACACACTCCCCCGATGCGCACCGACGAGTGTCCCGAGTAGCTTTCCAGTCGCTAAGCTCCAGATCTTGATAGTGCGGTCACGCGAGCCGGTAATAATGCGTCGAGAGTCAAACTCGAGGCAATATACGCTGCAAAAGACAGTCAGACTTCAGTGACCCAGAGAACAAGATCAAAAGTGAATCATACCTATCAACATGTCCAGATATTTTGGTAAGCGTAGGCTCAAAGATTGTGCCAGATGTCGAGCCAGCTACGCTCTTGCGGTTACCTACGATAGAAGTAGTATCAAAGTTGGCCCCATCGTAAACGCCACCCATGCGCCTTGTCGATTGAGGGGATGGGGGGACGCGATGCGTGCCAGCCCATCGCTTGTCCAATTCCAAGCGCTCGCGATATAGCACGCGCCAATCGAGGCGGAGTGGAGCGTTAATTATGGGAGCATCGCAAACGGGAGTAGACAGCCCCAAGATACGCTTGGCCTTCTGTCCCACCTCGACAAGGTCAAAATCCCACGTCCTGCCTAGAGCCATTCGCAGTCGACCTGATGCACGCATGTCAAGGTTAGCAGCGCGCCTCAAGTCAATATTCCATCTGCTCAAGAACAGCGTGCGCCATATCCCGTTATCGCTTGCCAGGCGGCACCACGTCCTCGAGACAAGTCGGCAAGATAGAAGAGCGCGCAACGCCTCGTGGGGTTCTGAATCAGACTCGTTGATAAGCAAACTGCTTCTGCCGGGAAAAACTGGGGTGCTGAACGAGACGGAGGCGCCGGATCGGGTCGCAATGGGTGAAGGACAAAGGAGGGACAGTACGTGCAAAGCTAGCTCTGGTGGAAGCAATGAAAGAATGTCTTTTTACGTATTAATTACATGCATGTTAACAATAAGAAGAATGGACTCACCTATTCCGCGAACTGCCCTTGAATCGATGAAACATGCTTCATCGTCAATTAACTCTCCTTCCTCCCCGTCGAGTGGAGGCATTTCCGAATAGTTGATGTTCTCCAGGAGGTCGCCATTTCGAGGTGAAAACAATTTCGCTTTACCTTTGCTTCTGTGAGAGGGTCCAGTATTCCAATAGACAGGCGAATTCCGACCATTTCTGGTTCCGTTGTTTATGTACCATGATTGATTAACATGGTGGCGAGGCGAGGCGGAAGGCGATGCGGCCCTCGAAGAAGACCTCGAGGAAGAAGGAGAAATGGCGTTTACGTTCCCCGAGGATGAGAAACTAAGGATACCTCTGGAAGGGGAGGATATCGCTTCCCATAGACGCGGAATAAAGGACTTGAGCGATGTAGACGCCTGAGGCGACTGTGGGTGGCGACCGCGTTGATTTGGGGTATTCCAGTTGGTATTTCTCGTGCTGGCGTTGATACTCCTACCGCGAGAGAAACTCAAGCTCGCCATGGATGTCGAGAGGAATCTGGTAGGATAGCTTCCAGGGATGACTGGCTGCATTTCAGCATCTTCGTCGACATCGATTATCGAGAAGTCAGCTGTGGGTGCTGGCGAGGATGGTCTAGCATACGTCTGGTGGCTACTTGCGCCAATAGTGTCCATTTCCAGCTGAGGTAGATGCTCAGAAGTAGTGGTAAGGAAAGGGGAGCCGAGTACAGTCGAAAACAACCGGGAGAAGCGAGGATCGCTGGTGTTGGATGACGATGGGGTCACTGGAGATACAGGGCGTGCAAATGCATGTGTCCTCGAGAACGGCAACGCCGACGACGACGTGCTCCGGTGGTGCTGAAGCGGGCTGGTCTCGTACAGCCGGACGTCATAGGAGCTGGCAGTGCGACGCGAGATGGGTCGGTTCCTCTGGAAAGCCGACGGAGGCGCGGGCGGTGTATTGTTCGAGCTCGACATGGACAACGAGCAACGACTCGTCGACGTCGTCAGCGTTCTTGAGCACGCTGTTTGACAGTTAACCGACTGCAATGCTTTGGGCCTTGCACGACATCCCCTTTTGAATAAATCACGTGATTATACATCACGATTCACCACACGTTGTTCAAGTTGACTCAGATGTAGGGGCTAGGGTTGGGTAAAAAACCCTAGGTTTTTTACCAAAACGTTTTTTACCGGTAATTTACCGGTAAATTACCAGGTAAATTACCTCCCATCGGGGGTAGGTTTGGGAGGTTTTTTACCAAGGGTCACATGACTCTGCAGCACGGAAAAAAAACATCCCCAATTCTCTTGAACATGAGAATATCAGAGTTCACTCTGTCACTGGGAATCAACTCGTAGCACAATAAACTTCACTACACAGCTGTTGAATATGCTACAGCGCCGCAGGCGCCGAAACAAAAACCCCCCTACAAAAACCAGTCACGTGACTGGGTAAATTACCGGTAAATTACTGGTAAATTACCACCCCTCCTCTGAGCTCGAAAATTTTTGGGTAAATTACCGGTAAAATACTCCCCAGGAGGTTTTTTACCCAACCCTAGTAGGGGCAGCTTCGCCATTCCCAGGGAGGTCCCGGCCCGAAATGACCGTTTTGCGATCAATTTAAGCACACGTGATTTGGAGAGCCGAATTCAGACAGGTCTCGCGCGCCCAACGCACTGGACCGAAGATCACCGCCCAGCTGGGCCGAGAAATTAACTTATATAGATCAATATTAGCGACTTTTTCTAAGATTTCGGCCAAAAACCCTGGGCAGAAAAGGGCCCAGATTGGCTTGTAGACCACCCTGGGAATGGCGAATTTTTCTGTAGGGGCAGCTTCGCCATTCCCAGGGAGGTCCCGGCCCGAAATGACCGTTTTGCGATCAATTTAAGCACACGTGATTTGGAGAGCCGAATTCAGACAGGTCTCGCGCGCCCAACGCACTGGACCGAAGATCACCGCCCAGCTGGGCCGAGAAATTAACTTATATAGATCAATATTAGCGACTTTTTCTAAGATTTCGGCCAAAAACCCTGGGCAGAAAAGGGCCCAGATTGGCTTGTAGACCACCCTGGGAATGGCGAATTTTTCGATGTAGGGTTGGGTAAAAAACCTAGGGTTTTTTTACCAAAATGTTTTTTACCGGTAATTTACTGGTAATTTACCTCCCATCGGGGGTAGATTTGGGAGGTTTTTTACAAGAGGTCACATGATGCTCCGGTCCGCGCAAATTATGTTTATCTTGCTGATGCACTGCTCATGCAGAACTCTTTTCGAAACAGGCAAATCTCGTCAACTTGATTGACATTTCTCTTGACATCAGACAGGTGAAGTTGACACAACGGGCAAAAGTTGACTCAGTTAAACATGAACCGCCCTTAGGTCGGTTGGCTCACGGTTGACTCACGGTTGACGGATTATACACGTGTTAGTCATCGCCTTCAGCAACTGTTCAATTAAATTTAATGTGCCCGTCTATAAATATTATGCTGCCAAACGTCGAATGATCCTGATAAGATACGTGATAAGATTGTCTTCTCTTTGTCCCCACCTCATCGCTCAATGACTGCTGTGTTGTAGATGTTGATGGACCATGGTTGGGGAGGTCTGCCCATATGGACATCTCGCGGGCCATCTGAGTGAGTACCAGGATTCTCTATGATAGCAAATTGGGATGGGGGGGGAGTTCAAGAAAGTGAAAGTGAAAGAAAGCGCGCCACAGGCTCTACTGGGACACATGTTTCCGCCTCCAGCCTCATTGCACGACGCGTCAATTTCCCTTTGTCTCTGAACACGCGCGCCGTAAACATGTGACCGTTAAATGCTCATATCTGACTGGTAATCTAATCTCATGATATTCACGCATTTTTCATACTAACTAGCCTACCATGAGCCAACAGTGAGCCAACCGCGAGTCAACCAACCTAAGGGCGGTCCAAATTGGACCGCGTCAACTTTTGCCCGTTGTGTGAAGGTAAAGATATCCAGCAATACTGTTATCCAGTTGGCCATAGCAAGAAAATATGGGCCCAATCCTGATGGAAATGACTTGTAGTATGCTGTACATAAGTTCATAAACTTTGGTATGCAGTTGTTGAACATCTTACAGCACCGCAGGCAGCGAAAAAAAAAACCCCTATAAAACAATCACGTGACTAGTAATTTACCGGTAAAATACTGGTAAATTACCACCCCCTCCTCTGGGCTCGAAAAAATTTGGGTAAATTACCGGTAAAATACTCCCTGGGGGGTTTTTTTTTTACCCAACCCTACTCAGATGACTGGTCACTGCGCAGTGCGCGGTACGTACGTCGCCGTACGGTGGTTCACTCAACATTCCCATTTGCGGTTCAGTCAGCTGAGTCACATGAGACTTCACTTATCACCTATTCAAATTTCACGCACTCTTTTCTTCACCTCTTCGTCGCGTCAAGATATGTTCAAGCAGTATATTATATGTATAAGAGTGGTCCAAGTAAATAAAATTCATTCAAAGGTTGCGTAAAGAGGGTGAACTTCAATGAAGAGCCACAGAATGTGTCAGTCCCAAGTTCGCTACAGTCAAAGTCCATTTTACCACAGTCTCACTTCAGTGCACTCGATGTTAAGCAGTGCCTGACACATGCACTGCGGTCTTTCAGAGTATACAACCTATTTGGATAGATAGTAGGATATAGTATGTGCTTCGAAAAATTGTTTTAAAGTCAAAAAAATGCTGAAGTAATTCAGAAGATATGGAAAACTACACTGAGATGCCCTATACTTAGACTAGATACCGCTCAAGTACTAGAAGTCTTCTACTCTGTTTTCGGTGATTTCTAACATACTGCAAAATATTTTCCAGCCAACTTTTGCACTTAATTTCAGTGATCCAATCGCCTCATAGAGATTTTCGCAGAACTGTACCAAATTGCAAGAGGTCAGGATGGTCGTATTCAACGAGAAGTTTATTGACATCATCACAAGGGATTTGAATCAATTGATTCTCACTATCCCAGTCTTCCGGGTGCTCATAGAAGTCAATTCTTCTACCCCCTGTAGGTAAGATATTTCCTTTTTTGCTCGCTGCTATGCGCTGAATTATGCATACTTTGACAGGCTTATATTGGTGATTCTACAATGGCATATGTGGCAAAGCACTTTTATTACATTGGTGGTGATAGCGGACTTCCCGTTACAAATGGCGACAATGCCAAGAACATTAAAGAAGAGCTTGTCCGGCAGAAGATAGCACAACAGTCCCTCACAAAATTTCACGAGCAGATCAAGGCGAAGAAAGTTAATGCCTATGGAATGTCATCCTTAGACTGTCACTTCCTGACCTGCGATGCTTTTGCACATTTCTCCCTCTATGATTCATCCAAGACTTGTGTTTTTGTCGACATCCAAGGTACAGATGGTGTAAGCTTTGGCGATACAATGCTGAACAAAATTTTCACAGGAATTCACAATAAGGATTGAGCAAATGGTCGCTTAGGAGGAAATATAGTGACCCTCTTCAATCTTATGGCTCATAGGTAAGTGCCGCTCTACTATTGGATTCAATATTTATCTGAGTATCTCTTCAGCAAAGATAAATAAATGGGACTTGGTGACAAGGGAGTTGAAGATTAAAGGAATTCAGGAATTTAAGTCCCAGCATACTTGCAACTATATCTGCAAGCAACTTTGACTTCCAGGTACTGGCACACCTGACCAAGAACCAGAAGATGATATGTACGAGGAAGATGAGCTGGATTCTGATCAAGAAAGAAAGCATTTCAAGTTATTTGGGTTTTTTATTACTGACAGTAAGTATTGTAATGCCCACTGACACTATTTAATCCAGGAGAGCTCGACAATGAAGGCATTGAAGCAATTCTTTAAATAACAAAGTACTTGTGGCAAGCGACATAATGCTTACGGGCCTTTTTGACTTGAAAACAATTTTTGTAAGCACATACTATATCCTACTATCGAACCAAATAGGTTTTATACTCTGAAAGACTGCAGTGCATGTGTCGGGCACTGCTTAACATCGAGTGCACTGAAGCAAGACTGTGGGAAAATGGACTTTGACTGTAGCAAACTTGGGACTGACACATTCTGTGGCTCTTCATTGAAGTTCACCCTCTTTACGCAACCTTTGAATGAATCTTATTTACTTGGACCACTCTTATACATATAATATACTGCTTGAACATATCTTGATGCGATGAAGAGGTGAAGAAAAGAGTGTGTGAAATTTGAATAGGTGATAAGCGAAGTCTCATGTGACTCGGCTGACTGAACCGCAAATGGGAATGTCGAGTGAACCTTGCAGTTCTCGGCCACTGTAGCGCAGCACGCAAAGTTCTTATGATTGCGAGCTTCTTTGCGTGGCGTGAGTTTGTTAAGAAACTGTACATATACCATTTAATTTCGTATGTAAGAATGTGGAGATTTATGGCAGTCCGAGTGGGGTTTTAATCCCCGCGTACACTTTTGTAGTCTGAAAACTTTTTCCTATTTATTTACAATGCCCCAGAACATTAATACATTTCCTTGACTATTATCTAATGCCCCAATACAAACTTGCACTTGCGCGGAAACACTTTTGTGTCTGCGTCAAACCTTTTGAGTGCGCGTGAACACTTTTAAGTCTCTTTAACAATTTCTAGCACTTTTTGAGCAATATTTAATTGCGCGCAAATATACTTCAATGCGCGGAAACACTTTTGTGGGTGCACGGAAACAATTCTAGTATGCCAACACTATTGTAACCGCGATGCTGTGATTATGTAATTGATCCTATCATGGCATTGGCTAACACTTGCCGGAAGAACTGAGGCGGAGACTGAAAAGGACTATGGTGTATTTGACTTGTAAGTAAGCTGTAGGTATTCAGCCCAATAGATTATGATTGAACAGACACTCCAGCAACACGAAGTCGTTCAAGCTCTGCTGCCAGTGGTTCGGCAAACGTTAGCCGCTGCCGTGAAAGGATCAATTACATAATCACGGCACTCCGGCTACAAATGTTTTGGCGCACTAGAAATGTTTCCGTGCACTCACAAAAGTGTTTACGCGCATTGAAATGTCTTTGCGCACACTCAATTAACCCTCAGAAAGTGCTAAAAAGTCAATAGAAAGTAGTAAAATTGCTTGAAATGTTTCCGCACACTCAAATGTTTTGATGCGCATGTAAAAGTGTTCGCGTGCAGCTCAAGTGTTGTGACACGCAGGTGAATAAGTTCACACGCGCACGCAAAAAGCATTGAAAACATTAGTGAAGTCCTTCAATATAGTTTTGAGCACCTAACAAATGTAACTAAAGAGTTTTCGGACTACAAAAGTTTATGTGGGGATTAAAACCCCACTCGGACCGCCATAGAGATTGACATTGAGCATTTAGAAATCCAGTCGTGTCACTTAAAAAAAACCGATAGCCCAACTTTAGACAACTATGAATTATAGAATCCAATCCAAATCCAATCGATATAAAGTATGATGTTTCCAAAGCAATACTCTCAACTGACTTTTCAATAGTACTACAGAGTGGATCAACTCGGGTGTAGTCGGACTAGGATATGAAATACTATCTTATGTCAGAAAAACCAAATTCAGCATATCTGACCGTATATGGTCGTATATGTAGCTGTAAGACCATCAGCTCAATGGCCACCATATATGATGAAGAAGTTTCTGCTTGGACCATATTTGGGTTGATACACCTGATCACCATGATACCCACATATCAGCGCATATCAGTAATTATTGGCGCGTTATTGGAACATATACACTATATCAGTCACCATATTCCTAATAGACATTTTGGCTATTGATACCTAGCTAATAGCACATATATCACACCATAGTTTATGTATTAAATGCTTTGTCACATTTCAAAAAAGGAAATATATTCCATGTATCAATCTATGTACTGAAAGTTTACTAATGCCTACCTAATCCCTATAGCTATGCCATGCACTCAGTATCTACTCACCTAAATGTCAACTCATACATCCCATCCAAAATAATCTACAAGGATGAAGGAAATAACATCTAAACAGCAACCTAAATAGTGTCAGTTTGGATTTGTTGCACAATAATATACTGGAATTCATACTGTGACTGTGCTCAGAATTCAATGCTTACCTTGTCCTCCTACTCCCTGCATCAAAATTGATATAGTGGACATATTGATGCAAAGCTTTAAAGGCAGATGGATACTAAAATGTAAGCAAAGGAATGAACATAGCAAGAGTGGAGTACGTACAATGGAGTCACAACCAGCGGCAACAGGTTGAAAATCTGTAAGACGCTGGTCTTTTATACATTTTCTATGAAATATTTACTCGCCATTGTGGAAGAGTTAATCTTCTGTTGGTGGAGCAGACTGAGGTCGTCGAAGGTGTGAAGAGGGAGTTTGAGTAGGGTAGTTAAGAATAGATCAGTTGGCTCGTGCTAGGCTTGGTATGCTCGTCATTGCTCGGGCTTGCACAGAAGTACAGAGTTAGAGTGGGGGTTGATTCACTAAGGAAAGACAAAAATTTACAAACAGTTTGTATATACCAGACACTCTGGTGCACGCGTCAATAGTACTGACAAGTTGGAATAAATATACAGGGATAAATCCTAGACTATGCGGTGATAAAATCCATGGATAAATGAATACAGTGTTTTTAAGAATCCAGAGTAATGAGAATATAGGATTCATTAATCAAGGGGGTGGTAGAATTCTAATCAAAGACCTAGGGTCGGTTTTTTTGTTAAGGCAGTTTTCGATGGACTAACTAACTACGTAAGCGGAATTAAGTCCCAATTTGGTAGTATGACATCATTTTTTGTCGCTGTTTTGAGCCTTTTCCAACCTTTTCCCAACTTTTTCCCCTCGCCAACCAATTACCAACTCCAAATTTCAGAGGTCTCTCCCAGCCAACTCCCTGTTCATTACAAAGGCAGTCAGAGTTGCTGAAACAGTAAGTTTTTGGCATTTCAAGGCATAGTCTGCTGATGAGGATGCTTGGAAACTGCTTGGAGTCATGAGTGCCTGCTGGTGCAATTTTCTTGGTGTATCTGGGGATGAGCACACTATCCTCTACTTACAATCTCCCTCACAAGGTATATATGCCAATAAATTTCAAGGTTCTTGGAATTTATTTAAAGCCATGCGCATTGGGCTCTAGTGGTATCAGAATAATTGCTGCAATTTCTGCAAGAGAATAGCCTTCATTAACAATTAAATACTTCTAGAATATATACTTGGTATATGCCCAATGGGTTTTGAGTTGCCTATTTTCAATACTTTTTGCCTTTAAGTAGTTAGGATAAGCATTTTCATCCCCAATGTATCCTGAATTGATTCATATGCTATATTTTGTCAATATTTTGCACTGTCTGTGGAGGGTTCCTAAAATTTTTTAAGCACCCTTTGGGTGGACTAACTAACCAACCCCCTGTGCGGGATTTGAATTCCAGCACCCCCTTGTCATTAATACCCAAAGTTTCATTACTCCTGGCGCATTCATTAATTCATTATTGAGGGTATTTCATTAATATGGGTGTATTCATTAATTAGGATTGTGTCATTACTGCTTTGAATTCATTACCTTGGGATATTCATTACTGCGTGGAATATTCATTTTTGGGCTATTTCAATACCAATGACAATATTCATTATCACAGTATTTCATAACTGTATGGATAAATCATTATCTAGGTACTTCATTACCATCTGGATTATTCATTACCTAGGCTAGCTCATTACCAATCAAAATATTCATTACCTTGGGATATTCATTACTGCATGGAATATTCATTTCCGGGCTATTTCATTACCGTTTATAAATTCATTACCCAGGTACTTCATTTTCTGTAGGGTTTTCATTATCAATGGATGATTATCTGTACCTCTGATATCACTCACATGACTATGTAGATAATCTAATCATATACCAGGGGTGGGAATTTCTAAAAATAGCCAATATCTATTTATGCTGGGGATGCATTGGGTGGCTGGTCCGCTTCCTTTGGGGGGATATAGGACTATTATATATCAGCAGAACCGAAATTTTGAGCTGAATCTAGCTGTGAAGGTTTCATGGCTGTAGCTATACTGGTTGCAGAGAAAATCGCAATATACTCTGTTTTTTAAATAGAAATAGCATAAATCTTGAATTTCTGGGCAGTCAGGGAATATTTTCCCACGATCTAAATTGATACCTGTACCTTTAATATATACCTATGTGTTACAGTTGGAATAATGCTTATCGGATTACAATTGCTTATGTAATACTCTTATCAAAATATAAATAGATTAGGCTCTAGCACCTGCTATATTGGGAATATTGAAATGATCAAAATGGGCCCTTATATAGCTTATATACCTCTTTTAGATCCCACAGTATCTAACAGATTGAACTAATTTATCATATACCACCTTATAGCAATTGTCGAATTATCTACGCTTCCGTACCAATTGACCTATTTGATATTTTGGGTTGTTCTCAATGTAGGTATCAATAAGAAGTTATTTAGAATCCCAAACTTGGGTTTGCAGGGTACCCACCTTGCTCCAATATAGCTAACTCAGAATTGCCTCTCTGCGCACTTGTTCAACATACATATATGCATACCTACCCACTTTGCTTAATTCTGTAAGGTGTCAATGTCAGAACTCTTGAGAATATTATAATTTGAAGCTTACCTTATTGATATCTTATTGCCCAACTATTTTGTTCATGCACCTATCTCATATAACAATCTCATATAACAGAGTAAGTGGGTAGGTATGCATATATGTATGCAAGGGGGTCCGCGAACAAGAAAAAAACACCTGTACTCGGTTTTTTTTGAGGCCAATTTTGAGGGACTAACTAACTATGTAAGCAGATATACTGTACCATTTTGAATGATTCGGCCAGGGGTGGGACATGGGACAAGGTGGCCGAAATTTTAAAACTGGCCACCCCGATGAGGACCTGGGACAGAGTCAATATTTCGGCCAAAAATTTCGGCCAAGAGCAAATTCCAGACGAATTTTTCCAGAAAAAATTGGATTTTCTGTCGATTTTCTGTCTGGGACATTTTTGAGTGGTGGCCATCAACATTGGGACATGGGACAAGTGACCGATTTCAGCCATGGCCACTAGCCTTGGGACACGGGACGGCCAAACCATTCGAAATGGTACAGTAAGTCCAAAAAGGGAAATATAACATCATTTTCGCGGATGCTTTGCTCCTTTCCCCCTTCCCGCCTCTTCACATGTCCAACACACCCAATTTCGAGGCACCTGGTCAAGATTAACACACTGAATATGATACTAGAATAATTGTCAGTCAAATGAGACTGAGAAATAGCAAATTATGCACCCATTGAGTCATGCACTTGGCCATTTTGCATTTGACGAGCGGCTGACCATCTAATGTAGCATTGAATCCACATTCACATGCCTTCAATGCTGCTGCTGCCTGAAAATTAGCTGCTGGTACTCGCTTTCGCTTCAACCGACCAGTTTCTACATTTATGTCTCCTGGTGCCTGGGATTCTTCGACACTGTGTGCTGCGTTATCTGGGTCTGTGGCACCTTCAATCAGATTGGTTGGCATTGGCACATTGGCAGCTTCTAATGCGAGCTTGTTATTATTTGAGTGAGGCTATAGAATGTTCAAGGTGATTAAAGGAGACTGCATACTTCGACCGTGACAGTGAAATGAAACTCACGCTCAGGCTGTCATCTATTAAAAGCTCGTGATCCATGGCTGGTATGCGTATGTCCTCGGAGTTTCGCACAGAGTCAACAGTTGCATCCCAGACGTTGCCAGCAAGGTTATTCCCAACATCCATGTCTTCGATCTTGGCAACTTGAACTCTTTCGATTACTACTGGCACTTCACGGCGCGCAACGTCGATGGTTGGAACTGAGCATCGGTCAAGCTGGGCAGTACCTGGGTTGGGCGTTATGTTTGAGCTTGAGTTGCAAGCCAGACTCTCGACGCCAGCTCCTTGGTTCCCAACATTGTGAGTAGACTGCTCTTCTTGTATCCGTTCTGGAGTGAATCCACCTTCACCAGATTCTGATTCACTTTCCATAAGTTGCTCTTCAGCACTGTTGATTAGAGCCTGATCTTCCCTTGAAGTGGTAGGATTGTGCTCAATGATATCACTCTCACTAATATATGGAAATGGTGAGTCATTGTATACAGAAACGTGGGTGATTCAAAAATTACCTTGCAGGAATATGTGCCCTATGGTCCTCTGAAATTGTTAATTGTGGTCCTTTCGTGCATTTTGTCAGTGTATGTTTGGTAGTTGAAGTAAGTCGCTTCATCCAAATCTTTTTCATCTCTTCTTTTTCAAAGCGCTTAATGATCCAAAGGTGCTCGTAGTTCGCAATTGGTGCATCTGGATGTTTCTCGAGAAAGTGAAGTCATAGAAAATACTTCCATACTGCAGAATCATCCTTGCTACAGCGTGGGCATTGAATAGGAACATTGGAGCATGGCGAGGAGGAAGACGACTCGGACGCGACACTGTAAGAGAACTTTACCTTGATCAAACAACCTCTTGACAGTGAATGATTGATAGTCAGGTTCGCATTTGCGGCCTTTCCCTTCTTCAAGAAATATTGGCAAAGCAACAAAGGTTGGAGGCATAAACCACAAAGTGGCATGGATTGCGCAACCATAGAATCGTGAAGGATGTGGCCCCCAATATGTTCCAGTACCCATTGCCCCTGTGAAAGGTCAAGTGTAACTGTCAGCGAGCAATGCGGGCAATCAGCAGAAGTAGGATTGTCCGTGATCTCATTGTTGCTACAGAGGAAGCATGCACAACCTAACATTTACAGTAAGCTCTTGTACATGATCATTTTTTTTAGTGCTCACCAGATGCCTCCCTGTAAGGAAAATCTTTGCTCAGAGCAAGTTGAGGCACAGTTTTAAGCTGAGTAACTGTCAGCTGCTGGAACAGACTAGCTGCCATTGTGACAAGGACAGTTCCCTGGAAGAGATACCATGGTATTTGCAGAGGTGCATGATTATTTGAGATCATTGGGTTGATGGGTTGGACATGGTAACCAGGGACCATAAACAACTGTTCAGGAATGCAGTATGTTCGCCAATCATGCATTCCTTCAAGATCATCGTCAGAGTTTGTAGGCCGGAGTCCCAGTATCTGGTATGAAATGGTGACCGTCTGCTCTGAGAGCATCTCAAGGCTGAGGTATGGAACCGACTCTCCATCAATTCATAAGCCATTGACTTCAGCAATACATAGCCAGATTTTATTCTCTGCAGACACCAACATCGCAATCGGATCTGAGAGAAGAATGGCCTCATCTGCTGGAGTTGGAAGGGTAGAGCTCTGTGCATTTGAACTGACTGTTTTGTTTTGTATATGTTGTTTAATATCCTGTACATGTCGTAGATGGTCTGTCAAACCTACGTGCTTCCTGTATTTGCTGTAATTTGAGAGCGCCTGCGCCTTCAAAATGTCCTTTCCATTTACAACAACTGTGCGTTCAAATGTTCGCGGTTCGCCAACACTGCAGCTGATATCATTTGTTTCTAGTTGGGCAAAGGCATCCTCAACTTCAACATGAGCCTGTGCACCATCCAATGCACTGGTCAAATTACTATTGCTGACAATTTTGTTGGCGGAATGAAACGGCGAGTTGGCAGGGTTGATTGTTAGGGTGTCATCAATGTCATCACTTGCTAAAGGAACATTGAACAGGAGCATTCCTAATGGGGCTAGGATATTGATGTCTTTGTTGTTTGCAAGATCAGCGAGGACAGGAGATAGAAAAGTGCATTCTGTTTTGACAAGGTGGCGTCCTCGGTTCCAGGATGTCTGGAGAGAGACATCTTTGACCTTGACATTGCCTCTCCACAATCCAGGTTTGATATGGTCCACGTTGCTGGAGAGCGGTGCCATTGATTCTCGCGACATGACTGGTAGTTTGAGCCATCTAGACACTCGGTCCCACTGCAGATATTTTGCCAATATATTCGATATTTCTGTCGTCCCAGCAATGCGTGAGACCAGTTGAAGAATGTCCAAGTTTGCATCATTGCCAATCATTGTCCTCAGAATTCCAAAGAGCTCCTCGAGTCAGTCAGTCCCAAGGAGGATTATCCATAGCTCTCCATTGGGGTCATCAACCTTGGCCTTTGCAACACAAAAAAGAACATTCTTGATCATAATCATAAGGTTGATGTAGAGGTTTGTTGGCATAAAGTCTTTTCCAGCTGTTTTGTAAAGTGCAATTGCAAGGTGTGCGGCAGTGCTCAAATGTTCAATCTGTTCTGAAAGAGAGAGGCCGATGCCAAGATACGGATAGACCATATGATATAGAAGTTTTCCAAGGATCCAGAGAGCATCCCGAGCAGCAGAAAAGCCTGGGTTTGTATTAGTTGATGGTTTCCGAGGCAGCATCCAGATATCTTTGAGCATGTCAAATGCGAGCTTGACGTCCTGCTGGTCACTTGGGTCGAATAGTGCACGGACATGTTCTGCTGATGCTCCTTCAGCTTTCAAATTATCTATAATGATATCTGGTGTAATTCTGTAGCTGCCAACAACAACTCCACGCGGCCGAATAAATAAGTTCCGGAAATGCTTGAAGACGTGTTTCCAGTCTTTATCGCAGGTGAGATCATCGTTGCCCACATGTAGATTTAAAAGCTTCAGTGGATGGAGGTGAACATATAGTGAAGATTGCGATGAGAGCTGACATTTGAATGTAAGACAAATAAATGCAGCACCTCTGCAACTTTCGCCATCAGATGCAATGGAAACAATGCGCAAGTTGGTGGTGTCTTTCTGCAAATTAATGCCATCGAGAGTGGTCTGAATCACTTTGGCATGTTCCTCTCCAGTCTCACGCTTGCAATCACCAGAAACAAGGACAGGACGGGCAGGATAAATACGATTATCTTTGCACAGTACTCCTAGAGTGCCGATAGTTGCCTAAAAATAGATGCAATCAGTCCTTGGTGCAGGGGCAAATTCCAAAAATGGACAGAGTCTGGAACATTCTCACCTCGCCTGCGTAGTGCACACCACCATCATTGATGTGTCGAAACAGTTCCTCCATATCTCCTTCATTCACAAACTCCATAGACGTGTTGTTGGCATGCTGTCTGCATGGCCCTAGAAAGTAATTTGTCTTTGGATCCCATTGGATCCTTTTTTCAGTTGCCGGCTCATCGAACATCACAATGGTATGTAGCACTTTTCCTGTCCGTATATGTTGAAGCTCATCTGCGATACTTTCCAGTGTTGCTTTGACATTGCTCTGGACTTGTTGGATAGTTGGCTCTGCATGGGAAGGGATAATGGGTGGGATGATTGACTTCTTTCTGAGGTATGTGAGGCCTGGGGTTCCAGACGCTAGGTGGTTGATTCCAGCAACTCTAAGTCCTGCTAGCCTCCAGACGAGTATAGCCTTCATGTCCTCCTCTTTGGTAAAACTTTTTGGACGGTAGTGGCCCTGTGCTGCAGCCAATACTGAAGCAAGAATGGCTCTAGGACCCTTTCGCTGATGAAGACCAATGCTAATCACTCAGTCCACATGTTGCATCTCCCCACTCGAAATTTCCATGAGAAGTCATTTCTGATCTGACAGTGCTGCAATCTTCCCCAGGAGCTTTCGTGCCTGGTTGAGACTGCGCAGACCATAGAACTCGATTTGTGTGTTTTTTCATTGAAGCATCTCGTGGAGGCCACTCATGCCATGATAGACATAGCTGCTGTTTTGATGGATACCGTCTTTGAACTGAGTACGTATTCCCTCCAGCATTGTATTCTGTTCAAGCTGTTGACAGGGTTTACAGGATCCACATAGACACGCTGTGGATTGACAACAGTTATTTGAGAAAAGCACCATTGTCTCGGTTGTTGTCAGATGCGGAACCCACAGAATCGAGAGTGTATCGTGTAGGGCAAATGGATATGCAGTATATGGTGACTGCCCATCAGGAAAAAGGAGGGTGTATCCTTTACAAGGTAACTTCTTCCTTTTGTCCAGAATCTCGATCTGAAGATTCTGAACAGTGGAGACTGACTCGTATCCCATTTCCGCAGATTTCACTTGCACTGGCTGCACTGCAGCCACCTCTTGAGCCTCCAAAAAGGGTTGAAGCAACTGTGGTTGATGTTCTGTGTTCGGAACTTGGTCATGTATCCTACCGTGCCTCGTAAGTGGTTGCTATCCAGTTCAGATTCAAATAACTGCTTACAGCCTTTCCAGTGCTTCAATGAGATGTGACAATTTTCCCTCAAAGAGTGCTTCACTAACCTCTCGCTTCACAACAAAGTACTTGACAAAGTTGAGCAGCCCATCCAACCCATACCTCCCTCGACAAATAATAATGTCCATGTCGCCTTCTGCACCCCATCTGAACACTGTCTTCATCACTGAGTTCAGCACATCCTCCCAGAGCTCGTCTGCCTTCATCTTCAGATTGTCCATATCCTGAGGGTTTCCAGAAAATACAGCCAAGGAGTTGTATATGGAGGCCTCGGGAATATTGTTGGGTATGTTGCTGATGAGGTCATGAAGTTTTTCAAGCAACAAGTCTGACCTGATGATGACAGGTAGTGGCAGAAGCACCTTATGTAGGATTTGTGGCATGTCCAGTCTGGGACTCGGACTGTCACTATCCTTCAATAATACGACCTTCTTGCTGTGGACAGGTGCTGAGGGATGTAGTGTCAGCACAATTGGAGCTGGCTTTGCGGCAATGGAACGACCAAAAAATGTGAGTAGTGTTTGTGCTTTCTTCTTCATCATCCCTCCAGCCTTATCGTGTCTTGCTTTAGCAGCTTTGCATGTTTGGCTTCCTCGATGCCGTTTCTCCAGATTTGCAATTCCAACGGAGCCACAGTGTACGCGACTGCAACAATCAGGACATTCAGCATATCCATCTGCATCAATAGTCACGGCTGCCTATATGTACAATATCACTGTCAGATCTCAATCATGACCTCCAGTGTAATAATATCAACTTGCCTCAGTAGATGTGTCCATTGGGATTGAATGTGTCAGGTTATTTTGTTTGACTGAGCATCTGAGCGCTGTTGGAGTGCCTACGTCTAGGCCTACTACACTCAATTAGTCATGTGTCATGTACATTTGTCTCAATGAACTATGTAATAAACAGGATTTGGGCCGTGTTATCACATATATGCAGACTGTACATGCTTATTGGAAGTACACGTTGAATATACAGGCTTCAAAGACTCAAAATAGCTTCAAAAAGCCTCAAAATGACCACTCAATAGAGGCGTCCAAAAATATTTTTTCCTGCCTCCTGGCTGGACTAACTAACCGGGGTCCGGTGCCGGATTAGAGTTGCCGGACCCCCTTGTATGTATGTTGAACAAGTGCGCAGAGAGGCAATTCTGAGTTAGCTATATTGGAGCAAGGTGGGTACCCTGCAAACCCAAGTTTGGGATTCTAAATAACTTCTTATTGATACCTACATTGAGAACAACCCAAAATATCAAATAGGTCAATTGGTACGGAAGCGTAGATAATTCGACAATTGCTATAAGGTGGTATATGATAAATTAGTTCAATCTGTTAGATACTGTGGGATCTAAAAGAGGTATATAAGCTATATAAGGGCCCATTTTGATCATTTCAATATTCCCAATATAGCAGGTGCTAGAGCCTAATCTATTTATATTTTGATAAGAGTATTACATAAGCAATTGTAATCCGATAAGCATTATTCCAACTGTAACACATAGGTATATATTAAAGGTACAGGTATCAATTTAGATCGTGGGAAAATATTCCCTGACTGCCCAGAAATTCAAGATTTACTATTTCTATTTAAAGAACAGAGTATATTGCGATTTTCTCCGCAACCAGTATAGCTACAGCCATGAAACCTTCACAGCTAGATTCAGCTCAAAATTTCGGTTCTGCTGATATATAATAGTCCTATATCCCCCAAAGGAAGCAGACCAGCCACCCAATGCATCCCCAGCATAAATAGATATTGGCTATTTTTAGAAATTCCCACCCCTGGTATATGATTAGATTATCTACATAGTCATGTGAGTGATATCAGAGGTACAGATAATCATCCATTGATAATGAAAACCCTACAGAAAATGAAGTACCTGGGTAATGAATTTATAAACGGTAATGAAATAGCCCGGAAATGAATATTCCATGCAGTAATGAATATCCCAAGGTAATGAATATTTTGATTGGTAATGAGCTAGCCTAGGTAATGAATAATCCAGATGGTAATGAAGTACCTAGATAATGATTTATCCATACAGTTATGAAATACTGCGATAATGAATATTGTCATTGGTATTGAAATAGCCCAAAAATGAATATTCCACGCAGTAATGAATATCCCAAGGTAATGAATTCAAAGCAGTAATGACACAATCCTAATTAATGAATACACCCATATTAATGAAATACCCTCAATAATGAATTAATGAATGCGCCAGGAGTAATGAAACTTTGGGTATTAATGAATCCTATATTCTCATTACTCTGGATTCTTAAAAACGCTGTAATCATTCATCCATGGATTTTATCACCGCATAGTCTAGGATTTATCCCTGTGTATTCATTCCAACTTGTCACTACCACTCCACACGTCCTCTTGCGTTGCCAGGTCCAAGAAATCAAAATAAAATATGAATGAGCCTAACTATCTGCGTATCTAGAGTGCCCATGTTTGAATAAATGTACCTAGACTGGGTGATGCGATATTTTGGCTGGACAAGGAAAGGAGGCATGGCGTGGTGTCCATGTGCAGGCGCAGAAGCAGCAGACACATCCTTTCCCAAGGGATGGTTTGCGCAACACAATGCCCCATGTCGTGCTCGCAGCTCAGTGCACAGAGGGATAGGGCCTCCTCTCCAAAGTCCAATGTATCGTTTCGACCACTCGATTGTTGGTGATAAAGAAAGAAAAATGATTGCGCGAATGCGGAAGCAAACAGAAAAGGAAAAGATAAAAATGAATATATTTGAAATAAACTTGCCAGTACCAGGCCCTCCGGATTGCGATATCTTGAAGCTCCGTCCATTTGGGTCGTCCTCGCAGTTGTTTTTGCAGGTCAGGAAGCTCAAGCATGCTGTTGAGCTCGCTGTAGACAACATTGTCAAGAAGCCGCCACCGTGCCGAGGTGCGTTTGCACAGTGCAATCTTGCTCGAGAAGCCTAAACACCAGAAAAAGATGGGTGAAAGCACTGCAAAAACACGTGGGTATGATGTTCCTTGGGTAAGGAATGAGTGATAACAGTGTTATGGTCTAGAAACAAGAAGGGAGTGAGGGGGATGCAATCTCAATCACAGAGCCATTGCGCGGCTCTGTGATTGAGTCGTGGGAAAGTGAACTTGGCGTCATTTTCACAAGCGTGCCATTCATCTCCTCCACAGTGCCCCCCCCTTAGATGTTGTCCCCAACATCAGAAGGGATGAGATGGAAGAATAGGTGGAGGAATGGATGGGGAATATAGAAAAAATTTACAAGGAGCCACGGAAATGGCATCAGAAGATGAAATGAGGAAGAAAGGAGAGTTGATATGGGAGAAAATGAGGACATTACGCGCAGATGAATCCCAACGGCGTGCTGTCTGTCACCCACCAGCTCGGAATGTGTATTCCCTTGACAATCTCAATGTCTTCAATGGCCCAGCGCATCGCCTTTCCTATCCAATTTTTGAAGTCCTCGTAGGCCGGCTCGTCCTCGATGGTACCTCCCCAGTGCGGGCAGTAAGCTAAGCTTCGGTTCTCAATATTATTGATGGTGCCGGGGAAGTAGAGGATGCATATAGGAAGTCGGCCGCCAATGTCGTGATGAGATGGGAATGGAATTTCGTCGTCGCTGCGTGGGTCGGGGTAGTAGTGATAGAAGTCGATATTGGGGTGTCGAGCAATTTGGAGGGCGCAGCCGGCTCGTAGACTGAAGAGATTCTTTTCAAACTGTTGAATGTCGTAGTATAGCTGTACATTGGAGACTGTCTTCATGATGTGGTTCTCGGACCTAAAGAAGAATAACTTGAGGCAGTAAGTGGTAACATGCCCTCGCATGACTGTGCCATTTAGTTCATGCAACACGTAAGAATTATTCTCGCGCTTCTCGTGAATAATGTAAGGCCCTGACCAGCGGTAGTAATCCTTCTTTCCAAATTGATTATCCAGCCATGTCTCATGCCGCAGCACCCACATCCCAATGTCGAACCCATGAAAAGAGAAATTCTTACCGTAGCAATGATTGAAGTTATCAATTGCTTGTTGTCGAGAGAATTGAGCTCGCTCAAAAATGGGGATTCTGCATCCTTGTCTCGTCGTGCAATTTGGAGAGTGCGCATCCTGATCAGGTTGCCTGTTGTATGGACTGTATCCCAGTCAAGCGTCTGCCAAGTGCCGTCCTCAATGTCGAATGTGAATACTGGAAAAGTGCCGTAGACAAGATAATAAGGTGAACATCCTGTAACACAGTTAGTAGTAACACAAAGCGCGAATAAAACTGCATTGAGGTAGTGTGGCCACTGAGTTTTATCCTCATGACACGCCTTCATCAATCCATGAACCAGGCCCTGGTGCGAGTGCTCAGAAATACCATTCCCTTGAGGATGGTATGCAGATGATATAATGACGGTCAAGTTATACTGGCGGTACACCTCCTCCGCCACACCCTCAAACTCTTTACTGCCATCGACTGTGATATAAGGAAAACATGAAAAATGACACACCAATCCATAAATAAATTTTGCAATTGACTTGGAGTTCAGTCGGCGGAGTGCTTGCGCTTCTTCCCACTTTGCCATTGTATCAATGGCGTGAATGATGAACTTGAATCCTCCGACACCATCAGGCATATGAACACCATCCATGGCAAAGTGTCGAAGAATAGGCAAGAGCCAACCAGGGTGTAAGGGAAGGTAGGGTTTAGCTCGAGACTCAAATTGGCAAGGTACGCACAATTGAATAAAACAAGTGCAGTCGTCATACATATTGGGCCAGTAGACGTGTTCTGCGAGCTTGGTGCATGTGGGGTCACGTCCTCTGTGTCCGCATTGATCATGCACTTCAACAAGGAGTTCTTGATGCCGAACTGGGTCCTCTACGACGAGACGAGGTGGCATTGAGCTATTCTTCTTTGGGCGCTGCCAAATCCTATTTTCCGACATAAAATAAAGGTGAGCGTGTTGAAGGAACTTATCCCTCTCTTTCGTGTCTGTCAGACACCAAGCAGGGAGTGTTGCATCAGTGAAGAAGGCTCGGAGCTCCTTCCACAAGTTTGGCGAGTCTGGATCCTTTGTCCCAAACTTGTGGCCTATGCATGCTATAGCCTCGCACTTCTCAGGAACCACAATCACCTCATAGTTTATTCTAGTATCCAACCGATTTTGGGGGTTACCCAAAGTGGGGTCTGAGAGATTGACAATAGCAGGAGGGAGCTCACTGGGGACAAAATCAGACATGTACTTGAAATGGTACCATGTCATGGTCATAGTAAACTCTTCACTGCCCAAGGAAACTTTGAGTTCACATTCAAATGGTACATTCCTGTTGTAGAAGTCATGACCCATAAAGGAAAGCGCACCTGTGACTCGCAGAAGAGAATATTCGGCAAGGTCATTTGTCTTGTAAGCTCGAGGATTGATTCTTGTCAGCTGGATTGGGAGCCTTGCATGGCATGCCCCTGAGTGGGGTTCGGCATTGATGAGGTGTCCAAAAATAGGCTTGTTAGAAAGATAGATCGAAGGAGGTTGACTCACATTAGCATCCCAGAGGTAGCAAAATTTGAAGCGCAATTGATTGTTGTATGGGGCAGAGGACATCTGTAGGGCAGAGCGAGCAGTTTGAATTGACTTTAGAAGGGATTTTACTTGCACGGATGAGAGGCTATATGAATCCGCAGACCACAACTCCTGTGGTAACCTGGCTGATGCGAAAATACACCCGATAAATTGGTCGAGATAATCTTCGGAATCTTCTTCCTCTTCCGAGTCTTGGCTCGATCCCGGTCTTCTTGATAAGCTATCTGGAGCTTGGTGTTTTTCTGCTTTCACATGGTGCATTTCAAAATTGACTAGGAGGAGATAAGCAATCCACCTGGTCATTGGGGAATTGGGTAAATCAGGTGTGACAATCATTTCTCGAAGGAACTTAGTGTTGTGTTCGAGGCAAAACCAAATGCCCCAGATGCAATGGTGCAGGTGCTTGAATGCTCAAAATATGCTGTAGAGTTCAGCTTTGGGTTGTGAATATTGTGTTTCGCGCTCGTTGTAGGTGCACAACCCATATATAGTAGGTCATCGTTGATTGTCGAGTTCCTGATATACCACCCAGCCCGCGCCGTGCAAAGTGGCGGCATCAACAGGGACAGTGACCAGGCCTTTGTCAGAGGCACGTGGAAGCTGAGTAATGAGTTTAGCCTTTGCGTAGTCAATTTTTGCAAGCACTGGCGCTGTTGTTGCGAGGTCCTTGAGGCGATCCATGGCTAATTGCGCTTCCTCTGTGAAAGAAAACTCAGTATTGGTCAAGCGCAAAAGTGAGGTCAGAGGCTTAGCAATCAAGGCAAAGTTCTTAATCCACTTGCGCCTGCATCCCATGATGCCGAGGAAGCCGCGAACTTGAGAGATATTCTCACATGGCAGCCAGTTGACAATCTTCGAGATGAGTCCCTTCTCGAGGTGCCACCCTTCGAGTGATACAACTGATCCGACAATCTGAAGACGAGGTGTTGCAAGCATAGTCTTGAGACCAGAGGCCATGATCCCTGCAGCAATGAATCAAGCGAGGACCTGGTCAAGGATTTGCGCGTATTCAAAAACAAAACGACGAATATTTGGGTTATCCTCAATTGATGCATTGTCGTATGTCGAGTTCAGGCCCATAATACCGCCGTTGTCCATGAAAGCCTGAGCGAGCACGTCTTTGTCTTCTTGAAGAGCGTGGTCAACACACCGCTGAAATTCGGCACCTGCATTTGTCGCCCCCATGGGAAGCATCGCCTCAGCAAAATCGTCCACAGATGGGGGTAATGCGGCGTCTCTAATTGTCACAGAATTTAGTTCCTGCAGGTCGAGGATGAGACGTACTTTATTATTCTTCTTGGCTACGGCAAACAGTGCAGAACGGTAGCTTGATGAGGTCAGTTCAAAGCGTCCCGCGGCTTCCTGCTCGAGAATTTCTTGTTGTATAACCTCTTCGAGAGCTTTTGGGGCTCAAATTGGCAGTCGCTGCCAAGGCGTATGTTCAATAGTCAGTATCTCGTAGTCCGGATAGTATTTGCGCTTGAAAACTCCCTTTTCAGCGAATGTGAATGCAAAGGCGTCCTCACATCGTGCTACTACAAATGCAAGGAGATCAATTTTGGCGGAAGACAAGAAGTCTTCTGGTATAGTGTTTAATAAAAGAGAGAGATGCTCAGCTGTCATGCGCTCAGTTGGTGTAATCGAGGAAGCAGGCGGAGGTCTATTTGGTAAGGGAGAGATTGGTGGTAATGGGATTGGTTTGAACTCGAGCACTTCGGGTTTGGGCATGTACATCGGTACTGGTCAAACCTTCCAATCTACGGGCTTGTATTTGTGTTTCGAGGTGAGAGAGACAGTGCGTGAATGGGTATTTGAGGAGCTAGATAATGCTCGAAGTATCCAAGGCATAGTTAGCAGCCTCAAACTATTAGAAGCAAGACTTACCTGGTGTAATAAATAGTCGTACAAATCTGGAGGATCAAAAGAAGAAAAAATGGAACTATACTCACAAAACTCGGGATCTCCGAGGAGACCCATGAGCAATCAACCTATTGTTGTGCAAGACACGTTAAAATTAATCGATGGCCGAGATAGCGTGCCCTGCTCTAAAAAAAAGGTTGCGCATTGATGTAGTCTTTGTCATCATCGACTTCTTCAATGTGCGCACACTGATGATGGGAGCATTGATTGTATGTGCTCTCTGGTTCCTCGTGGGTCGGCCAAGATGTACCTGGCAAGGGTCCTGAAGCATCAACATTCCTCGGGTCGCCTGGACGCGTCAACTGAACAGGAATAGTAGGGTTAGTACTGCAATCACCATCTTTCCACAACATGATCTTCATGTGCCCATGACACGAATAATTGATCCGCGCTGCAAACCACTGAATCCAAGGTTGTCCTAGAATACAGTCTTGTGAGTCCATGTCATTGCAAGTAACAAAGAAGTGATGATAAAATCTGTGTCCGCCAATAGAGATCGGTACATCCTTGCATATCCCTTGTAGGCCCACTGGTCCGCCGTTAACACCCTTGAGAGACCAACGCATACCCTCATAGTTGAGAGGTAAACTTGTCTGCACAAGAAGGCACTCTGGGAAAATATTCAATTCTGATCCGCAATCGACCATGAACTTAATGGTCAATCCTGCAAGTTCCGCTGTGAATATACCAGTCTTCCTTGCGTACTTCTTTGTCGGCCTGAACGATACTGCATTTGAGTACCTAAGCATAAAAGAATCGAGCATAGATGGGTCGCTAAGGTCATCAAACTGAAGAGAACTTGCCGAATTCACTAGTACCTACCACTTGTAATGATAACGAGACGGCAACATTCAGCACACTCACTGTGATAATTGCCGCCACTTTTATGAAATGAAATTCAGGCGGCAACACTGAGTCCATTGAAATTGAACTAATATACGTTGATTTCATTAATTGCCAGTACAATTTCATTACCTTCAGTACACTGTCATTTCATTCAGTAGGCTATCATAATGTGCCGTGCACAATTTCAATAGTTCCCATGTGCAATTTCAATTGGTTCACATGCAATTTCATTAATGGCCGTGCGCGCTTTCATTAATTGCCATGTGCACTTTCATTAAGCGCCGTGCGCGCTTTCATTAATTGCCATGTACAATATCATTAGTTCCCATGTGCACTTTCATTAAGCGCTGTGCACGCTTTCATTAATTGCCATGTACAATATCATTAATCACTGTGTGCACTTTCATTAGTTCCCATGTGTGATTTCATTAATTGCCATGTGCACTTTCATTAAGCGCCGTGCGCGCTTTCATTAATTGCCATGTACAATATCATTAATTCCCATGTGCGCTTTCATTAATTGCCGTGCACGCTTTCATTAAGTGCCATGCGCGCTTTCATTAATTGCCATGGATGATATCATTAAGCGCCGTGCACAATATCATTAATTGCCATGGACAATATCATTAGTTGCCATGCACGATATCATTAAGCGCCGTGCACAATTTCATTAGTTCCCGTGTGCAATATCATTAGATGCCATGTATGATATCATTTCTGTCCCAGGTATATCACATGAGCTTATACCACATGACCTGGGGTGGGAACTGCTAAAAATAGCGAATATCTATTATTGGTGTGGGGTGCATATGGGTGGCTGTCCTGCATCCCTTCTGTAAATATAGGACTATTATATATCAACAGAAGCGTATTTGTAAGCAGAGTCCGCCTGTAAAGGTTTCGTGATTCTAGCTTCACTGGTTGTAGAGATAACAGCAAAATACTGTATTCTTTAAATAGAACAAGCATAAATCATGAATTTCTCAGCACCCAGGCCATATTTTCTCACGATCTAAAATGATACCTGTACTTCCAATACATATCTATAAGAACAAATTGGAATTATGCTTATCGGATAACAGTTGCTTATGAAATACCCTTATCAAAATCTAAATTGATTAGGCTCTAGCACCTGCTATATTGTGAATATTGAAATGATCAAAATGGGCCCTTTTAGAAGTCATATACTACTTTTAGATCCCACAGTATCTAACTGATTGAACTAATTTTTCATATACCACATTATAGGAAATATCGAAATATCTACGCTGCTGTACCAATTGACCTACTTGATATTTTTGGTTAATCTCAATGTAGGTATGACTCATTAGTTATTTAGAATCCAAAACTTAAGTTTGCAGGGTACCCACCTTACTCCAATATAGCTAACTCAGAATCACCTATCTGCGCACTTGGTCAATGTACCTATATACATACCTACCCACTTTGCTCAATTCTGTAAGGTGCCAACATTAGAAATGTTGAGGATATTATAGTTTGAGTTTTACTTTATTGATATTTCACTGCCCAACCATTTTGTTCATGCACCTATCTCACATAACAGAGTAAGTGGGTAAGTATGCATATAGGTACATTGACCAAGTGCGCAGATAGGTGATTCTGAGTTAGCTATATTGGAGTAAGGTGGGTACCCTGCAAACTTAAGTTTTGGATTCTAAATAACTAATGAGTCATACCTACATTGAGATTAACCAAAAATATCAAGTAGGTCAATTGGTACAGCAGCGTAGATATTTCGATATTTCCTATAATGTGGTATATGAAAAATTAGTTCAATCAGTTAGATACTGTGGGATCTAAAAGTAGTATATGACTTCTAAAAGGGCCCATTTTGATCATTTTAATATTCACAATATAGCAGGTGCTAGAGCCTAATCAATTTAGATTTTGATAAGGGTATTTCATAAGCAACTGTTATCCGATAAGCATAATTCTAATTTGTTCTTATAGATATGTATTGGAAGTACAGGTATCATTTTAGATCGTGAGAAAACATGGCCTGGGTGCTGAGAAATTCATGATTTATGCTTGTTCTATTTAAAGAATACAGTATTTTGCTGTTATCTCTACAACCAGTGAAGCTAGAATCACGAAACCTTTACAGGCGGACTCTGCTTACAAATACGCTTCTGTTGATATATAATAGTCCTATATTTACAGAAGGGATGCAGGACAGCCACCCATATGCACCCCACACCAATAATAGATATTCGCTATTTTTAGCAGTTCCCACCCCAGGTCATGTGGTATAACCTCATGTGATATACCTACCTGGGACAGAAATGATATCATACATGGCATCTAATGATATTGCACATGGGAACTAATGAAATTGTGCACGGCGCTTAATGATATCGTGCATGGCAACTAATGATATTGTCCATGGCAATTAATGATATTGTGCACGGCGCTTAATGATATCATCCATGGCAATTAATGAAAGCGCGCATGGCACTTAATGAAAGCGTGCACGGCAATTAATGAAAGCGCACATGGGAATTAATGATATTGTACATGGCGCTTAATGAAAGCGCACATGGGAACTAATGAAAGCGCGCACGGTGCTTAATGATATTGTACATGGCAATTAATGAAAGTGTGCACGGCGCTTAATGAAAGCGCACATGGCAATTAATGATATTGTACATGGCAATTAATGAAACCACATATGGGAACTAATGAAAGCGCGCACGGTGCTTAATGAAAGTGCACATGGCAATTAATGACAGCGTGCACAGCGCTTAATGAAAGCACACATGGGAACTAATGAAATTGTGCATGGCACTCAATGAAAGCGCACATGGCAATTAATGATATTGTACATGGCAATTAATGAAATCACACATGGGAACTAATGAAAGCGCGCACGGCGCTTAATGAAAGCGCACATGGGAACTAATGAAAGTGCACACAGTGATTAATGATATTGTACATGGCAATTAATGAAAGCGTGCACAGCGCTTAATGAAAGTGCACATGGGAACTAATGAAATTGTGCACGGCGCTCAATGAAAGTGTGCATGGCAATTAGTGATAGCGTGCACGGCACTTAATGAAAGCGCGCATGGCAATTAATGAAATTGCATGTAACAATTGAAATTGCACATGGGAACTATTGAAATTGTGCACGGCACATTATGATAGCCTACTGAATGAAATGACAGTGTACTGAAGGTAATGAGATTGTACTGGCAATTAATGAAATCAATGTATATTAGTTTGATTTCAATGGACTCAGTGTTGCCGCCCTCATTTCATTTCATAAAAATGTCGGCAATTATCACAGTGAGTGTGCTGAACGTTGCCATCTTGTTATCATTAAAAGTGGTAGGTACCACTCCCGAATTGACGCACGCACTTACGCTTTCCTTCTCGAGTTCCTCCTCTGCTTTAGGCATGTAGAGGTCGTACTCGCCCCACTTGGTCACATATTCTCGACGGGTCTTTGTTGCCTCTGCCATCCATTTCTGTAGAGCTGGCGAGATGCCTAAAATATCGCGACGCATCAATGTTACCTTGGTCTGTAGGATCAAGTCTTGAATATCTTGGACTGAAATCTTCTCCTGCACATTTGAAGTGTAGTGGTATTGCGGCGCCTTGTTCTTTGTGTCATCTTTCATCTCCACATCCTTCTGCTGATTTCGAGGCAGCAAATCCTTCCATCCTTCACGCGTATTGATTGGCAGCGGCGTGGGAGTTGTTGAGGTGGGTGCATGCATTGAGTTGGTGGGTTGCTGAGATGATGTAGGCGCCGGCATCTGTGGCGCAGATGGAATGGCGGCAGCTCTCTCAGGCTTCTTCATTGCTGGTTGTCGAACTGGGTCATTCCTAGCAGATGTGTCCTTGCCAGTGCGAGTGACGGGGTATGAATCAGAATAGTAGAACTCATCTTGGTTTGACGCTATTGCGTATACTGTTACATACATCACCACATAATGCTGGATATCCTCCCATCATCAAGGTCGCCAGTGAGGCATTTGCCGTCAGTGTATGCAGTGGCAGCTCATGTCTTTGGAAGTCGTTTCAGTGCTCATGCAAGTACTGAGCCACGCCTCCCAGTGTAAAAGGGATCTGAGGGAGATTGGCCCCATCCATAAGTGTGTACTGCCCTCGGGTTGTGTCGTACTTGATGAGAGCTTCCGCGATAAGTTTTGCCGTCTTGGGACAGAACCGAGGGTGAAGACGATGGGTTCTGACCTGTCCGCAAATAAAGCAAGTCTTATCAGCCGGATTCATTGAGTTAAGAGGATGAGAAAATGAGCCAGTGCTGAGCGCGCTTTGGAACACTGGCATTTGCTGTTGATTTGCTGCATCTGCGCCTGGTTGAGCAAACGTTGCTGGAGTTGCTGGGCTAAAGAATCAATATCAGTCTTGGTAGGGGTACTCTTGGACTTAGCAGGTTCCACAAGGCTCGACAGGGGAAGAAGAGCTGGCCTCGTAATAGCAGTACTATGGGTTTCATTGTCCGAGTCCTCCGCATCAGAGTCGACATTGTAAGACTCAATGCTGGTGGGGTTGAATTGATGACAAAATCTCAATAACAGTCTTGATTTCTGGCGGCACATCAGTCGAGAGATTCATCGGGGGGAGACGTGTGGTCACAAAAGCTCTCGTGCAACGCAGAAGCCCAGCGAAGAATTTGAGCCTCATCTCTTTCTCATCGATGAGCTTCTTTGACTTCAATTGCGCAGCAATCATGAGATATCCCCTGTGGTGCATGTCAATGTCAGTTCTATTTCCGAATTCTTTACCTTTCGCATGTTCCTTGATGAACGAGCGCAATATTTCCAGAGTAGCCTTCACCATTTCATCATTGGACCCATATAATTCAATGAGAAGTTCCTTGGTGCCATAATAAGTACCTTGTAAAATCAACTTGCGCCTGCCATAAGTTCCCTTGCGCGAACTTATGGCAGGCAAGGTAAGTTCCCACAAGGGAGCGCAAGTTGCGCCATATGCTGAGTAAGCAACTTGCTGCAAACTTGTAGGCGCAGCAAGTTTGCTTGGCACTTGCTACTTGCATTTCCTTGGCAGAGTGCTTCCGGCGCCTAAGCGGGGTGCTCTCAAGGTGCTCCTATGATTTCTTGCTGAATAGATGTACATCTGAGAGTAGTAGGACCTTAAATACCTACATAGTGAACAAATCATATGTATACTAGACTTACACGCACATTGCCCAACTTAAAACAGGGCTTTCAACTATACCGGTACATGTTATGGATGACTGGAGACTAAAGCCGTCAATTTTAGGGCATAGAGATGATGCCATATATTGATCTGAACTAAGATTGATTTGATTTGTATACAGAGTACATGATTATGAGTTCGCCCTCGAACACCCCCATTGACAGTTACCTTTACCTTTTCTGAGTCTACCTGACTTCGGAGCTCTTGATTACCTTTGATCTACTTTACAAGTTTTGACGGAAATAAAGAAGATCGTTGGAAGGTATACTCTATTCATTATATCCATCTGCTAGAAATAAAATTGAACTGTATGAGCGAGCATGAGCGAACATCAATTCAAATTTGGGCATGAGATGCTGAGTTGCTGGAGCGGGGAGATAGAAGTCACATACGGCTCTTCGACGGGTGGGTGCTTAGGATTTGGAGATGGAATAAATGCAACAATACAGTCTAATAGAAGGGAATTGAAGATATTTTTGATTTTGAAGATGTTACTACATATCATTAGGCCTGTAAGGTAGTCATCCCGGCGCCATATCCACCTATTTTGCTCTTACAGCCTTAAACCATTAGATATGAAGACTCAATCAATTTACTGTATTAGATATAGCACAGTAAAATACTAAAACACTAATCTAAGTAACAGAAAAGGTCTCCCGCACGTTTAGGGCACTCAATTTGGCGTGTAAGTTCAGCAAGTTGCAAGGTGATTTCCAGCAAGTGTGGGAATAAGTTTGAGCAAGTTCGCCACTGCCGGCATCTTGGAATAAGGGGCGCAGCAAGGGAGCAAGTTCATCTTACCAGGTCCTTTTCTCACTGCCAAGTTCCTTGGCTTTTGCCCAATCGTCTCCTTGGACTTCATCACAAAATCTGACCACCTGTTTCACCTTGTCAGTGCAGTACTGAACAATATATTTTGGGAGATCAGACGTGGGTAAGCCCGCGGCGCTTCCATGTTGTTCAAGAATAGAAATAAAATCATTAACGTATTTCCCGTCAAACAGTGGTGCACTCAAGGTCCGAGGAATTGGCATCAGTTTGAGTTGCATAAACAACTGGGCCTGCATTGCCATCTCGAAGGTGTCAATGGGGAAGAAGGGAAGTTGGGAAAGAAATGTAGACAGAGTGAAATTAATAGAATAAAGGACTCAGCAGTTGGAATTTTTGATGGAAAACCTTTAGTCCAGTCTCGATAGCTACTGTGGAAGAGTTAATCTTCTGTTGGTGGAGCAGACTGAGGTCTTCAAAGGTGTGAAGAGGGAGTCTGAGTAGGGTAGTTAAGAATAGATCAGTTGGCTCGTGCTAGGCTCGGTATGCTAATCGTTGCTCAGGCTCGCGCAGAAGTACAGAGTTAGAGTGGGGGTTGATTCACTAAGGAAAGACAAAAATTTACAAACAGTTTGTATATACCAGACACTCTGGCATGCATCCTCTTGCATTGCCAGGTCCAAGAAATCAAAATAAAATATGAATGAGCCTAACTATCTGCGTATCTAGAGTGCCCATGTTTGAATAAATGTACCTAGACTGGGTGATGCGATATTTTGGCCGGACAAGGAAAGGAGGCATGGCGTGGTGTCCATGTGCGGGCGCAGAAGCAGCAGACACATCCTTTCCCAAGGGATGGTTTGCGCAACACAATGCCCCATGTCGTGCTCGCAGCTCAGTGCACAGAGGGATAGGGCCTCCTCTCCAAAGTCCAATGTATCGTTTCGACCACTCGATTGTCGGTGATAAAGAAAGAAAAATGATTGCGCAAATGCGGAAGCAAACAGAAAAGGAAAAGATAAAAATGAATATATTTGAAATAAACTTGCCAGTACCAGGCCCTCCGGATTGCGATATCTTGAAGCTCCGTCCATTCGGGTCATCCTCGCAGTTGTTTTTGCAGGTCAGGAAGCTCAAGCGTGCTGTTGAGCTCGCTGTAGACAACATTGTCAAGAAGCCGCCACCGTGCCGAGGTGCGTTTGCACGGTGCAATCTTGCTCGAGAAGCCTAAACACCAGAAAAAGATGGGTGAAAGCACTGCAAAAACACGTGGGTATGATGTTCCTTGGGTAAGGAATGAGTGATAACAGTGTTATGGTCTAGAAACAAGAAGGGAGTGAGGGGGATGCAATCTCAATCACAGAGCCATTGCGCGGCTCTGTGATTGAGTCGTGGAAAAGTGAACTTGGCGTCGTTTTCATGAGCGCGCCATTCATTTCCTCCACACCATTCCAGCCGCAATCTCGACTGCATGCGGCATTCAATTGATCCAGAGTAAATACACCTATTGGGATGCGCAGCAGGGCGTGGCACAGGCACGACAAGACTACACGGCATCTCAAGCGCTCTCTGTGAGTTGAGGCTGAGGCCGCCGTGAGTAAATTACTGTTAATGGACTTGGGGTATGCGCAATTGTCAATATGGTCTGAAATACACAATATTGCCTTTCACAACTTGACATGACCCAGGGGGCCATCAATGGAGAATTCCGAAAGATCAACCCTCCCAAGGGGGGGTCGTGAGAAATGTGGCTATGACTGGGGACGCATCAGCAGCAAATGTACGCCGTGTTTGCGCGCTACGCATTGAGCACTCGCTCTTCATTCCTGGAGCTGAATTTTAAAATCTAGCAACACATAAAGTCATAGTTCACATAGTCAGCCTAAATTTTAACTTTTATAACCCTAAAAATTGGTGAAAATCAAGATAAAGAATGGGACAAGTGAGATGACAGAAAATTGTATGGATTCAAGGGATACTGAGGAAGGTATTCTTATTTGTACCTAGTCCTTCGCAGGCTTCACCAAATTTGAGGAAATTTTAAAGCTTGGAACTGTGCGAGAGAAAAGTGCGCGCATGTTTGCAAAGGCATCTTAGATACTTGGATTTAGGCTGAGTCTACCACCAGGCCTTTAAAAGATATTCAGTGCAGCTTGTCATTTCCAGATTCCAAAAAATGAACACCAAAAAGTCTTGAGGTGTTGAGAATCTGGATAAATAAATTTGCGGCATAAATATGCAGAAAATAATCTGACTGACGCTTATAATTGGCAGGTTGAACGAGTATAAGCCCTTCGGCTCACGCCAATGCAAGTGCGCACGCACTTAGCGCACGTGCACACCTTCCTCGAATCACAATCACAACACCTGACAGAGCCCATACAAGAAAGATGCACTGCTGCGGTGGCCATCTATACAAAGATCGGAAAATCCTTTGGTGCATGTTGAACTTTATACAAAAGATTTACCTTATGAGAAATGTGATTGGTATATCAGACCTTTTCCGCAACTTTTTTGTTTCCAAAAATAGCTGATTTTTTGAATAGGAAAACTTATTGTTTGGGCCTAAATAATTTTTTTTTTTTGGACATTCGTGACTTTTTTCAAACAATATACCCAACGAAGAAACAAACAGTTTTCTAATGCATTTTTCCTTTTGATAAATCTTTGAATAAAGTTCAACATGCACCAAAGGATTTTCCAATCTTTGTATAGATGCCCACCGCAGCAGTGATGGATGGTATTGATAGTAGATTAGAAATTCCATAAATGTATTCTCATTCCCACCTTTCATTGCGCCGTCTTCTGACTACCGCAATGAAGACCACACTGTTGTCCTTTCTTTAGACTTTCTGAGTGAGGCTGCCAAATTCCAATTCAGACAGCCTTTCAACGAGGAAGACATATGCGTAACCAATGCGTAACTGCCAGTCCAACAGCACCTTGACTTGAGTGGACGCTGAGAACCTGGGTTGGGTGTTCCAATAAAATGACTTTGTCGTATTTAGCAAGAACGTACAAAGTACAAGAATATTCACATCTCTAGGAGCGAACACCGTCAGCGCTCAACGCGTAGCGCGCGAACACGGCGTACGTTTGCCGCTGATGCGTCCCCAGTCATAGCCACATTTCTCACGACCCCCCCTCGGGAGGGTTGATCTTTCGGAATTCTCCACACTTCGGGGGTTCCAGCGTATAGACGTCGTGTATATGTTAGTCCTGTAGCTTGGTCTGTAGTCAATGTACAGAATTGCCTACAAAAGTCATTTGCAGATTAACTGCAGAAATAATTTGTAAAAGATACAATATGTTTACTACAAATGAGGCTACAAAAGGCTTCAATATGTTTTCTACAAATCCTATTTATAGAAAGATTGATAGATAATGTACCGGACAACATGTAGAAAACCTCTATAGATTATCTATGGGTATTATCTGTAGAAAGTCCCATATGTTAACTATGGAATTACCTATGGGAATGCGTATAGATGCCGTCTGTATCTATTGTTTGGCGCGAAACAATAGATACAGACGGCATCTATACGCATTCCCATAAGGCTGATCTATAGGTTACCTACAGAACTACATGTAGAAAGCTTTCATAGATAATATATGACCATAATCTATAGAACATCTGATACATTATCTATCGATCTTTCTATGAAAGGGATCCGTAGAAAATATTTTGAAGCCTTTCATAGCCTTGTTTGTAGTACACATATTGTATCTCCTACAAATTATTTCTGCAGTTAATCTGCGAATGATTTTTGTAGGTAATTCTGTACACTGACTACAGATCAAGCTATAGGGCTAATATATACATGCCGTCTGTACGTTGGAACCCCCGAAGTGCCATTGACGGCCCCCTGACATGACCTGATCACTTCTGACAAAGGTGTATTCTCTACAACGGAAAGCCTGATAACTAATATACGGTATTACAGTGAGCTTATATATTCATATCAATCCGTATCACCTTTCCTGGGCTAGCATATCAGTGTCGTCAGGATCGTAATGCCTGATATGCTGAATCCTGTTTTTCCGACATATATATAAGTCCTAATCAATACTGTAAGTCCAAACTTTTTCCTCGATCGGATGCGGTTTTGATGCGGTTACAAAAACTGTTGCCTCCAGATAATCGTGGAGTATGTAGGACCAGGTAGCCCCAATACCCGGACTTCGTAGGCCCGATGCACTTATGAACGAGATGTGAACGTCGTGGAATCGATGTCGGAAAAACCGAATTCAGCATATCCGACCGTATGTGGTCGTATATGGAGCTGTAAGACCATCAGCCCAATGGCCACCATATACGACGAAGAAGTTTCTGCTTGGACCATATTTGGGCTGATACACCTGATCACCATGATACCCACATATCAGCGCATATCAGCAATTATTGGCGTGTTATCGGAACATATACGCTATATCAGTCACCATATTCCTAATAGACATTTTGGCTATTGATACCTAGCTAATAGCACATACTCTATATCACACCATAATTTATGTATTAAATCCTTCGTCACATTTCAAAAAAGGAAATATATTCCATGTATCAATCTGCGTACTGAAAGTTTACTAATGCCTACCTGATCCCTATAGCTATGCCATGCGCTCAATATCTACTCACCTAAATGTCAACTCATACATCCCATCCAAAATAACCTACAAGGATGAAGGAAATAACATCTAAACAGCAACCTAAATAGCGTCAGTTTGGATTCGTCGCACAATAATATACTGAAATTCATACCATGACTGTGCTCAGAATTCAATGCTTACCTTGTCCTCCTACTCCCTGCATCGAAATTGATATAGTGGACATATTGATGCAAAGCTTTAAAGGCAGATGGATACTAAAATGTAAGCAAAGGAATGAACATAGTAAGAGTGGAGTACGTACAATGGAGTCGCAACCAGCGACGACAGGTTGAAAATCTGTAAGACGCTGGTCTTTTATACATTTTCTATGGAATATTTACTCGCCATTCCAGCCGCAATCTCGACCGCATGCGGCGTTTAATTGATCCAGAGTAAATACACCTATTGGGATGCGCAGCAGGGCGCGGCAGAGGCACGACAAGACTACACGGCATCTCGAGCGCTCTCTGTGAGTTGAGGCCGAGGCCGCCGTGAGTAAGTTACTGTTAATGGACTTGGGGTATGCGCAATCGTCAATATGGTCTGAAATACACGATATCGCCTTTCACAACTTGACATGACCTGATCACTTCTGACAAAGGTGTATTCTCTACGACGGAAAGCCTGATAACTAATATACGGTATTACAGTGAGCTTATATATTCATATCAATACATATCACCTTTCCTGGGCTAGCATATCAGTGTCGTCAGGATTGTAATGCTTGATATGCTGAATCCTGTTTTTCCGACAGAGCTTTCAAAATTGAAACGCGCCGTTACTGTCGGAGGTAAGATCTAATAGAGTCTCGAAAGTAAAAACTTCTAAATCACTCAACGCTGTTTATGACAGATGTAGAATGTGCTGCGGCACCGCAAATTGCTCCCTGAGACTGAATATGTCACTTTTTCCTCTTGATTAGTTTCCCGAGAAGCGGCGGTGAACATTTTCACCTCGACCTGAGCGGATCACTATCCCGGAACTAATTGTACGACTCGGAGACTACCTAAATGGCGTGTATGGATGAGATAATAATATTGATATACAAGGTAGTTTGATCGGCCACGGTATAACGCCACATGAGCGCCCTTGAAACTGGAGGACTGGCCTGCGCAGTGAATAAATTACTGCGGTTCGAACTTGTTTGACTGATAGGAGTACACAGATTCTACTAATACAGCAAAGGATTGTGGGTGCACATATCAGTTGTATCTCACCTACCTGTTCGAAATATCTCTGAATCGCACCTATACATTGGTAATTGATTGGTATATAGCCAATGTCAGTGATTAGCGCTTAACAAAGTATTCTTGCTGCAATTAAAACAGATCATCAGTGCGGTGACAGATAATAGTGAGCCAAGGACACTGCTGATATAGTACAGAAAGCATGTACGTAGTGTATGTAGTTGTATGATTAATTCGAATGGTATATGTACGGTAATGCGATGCGTTAGACTTGTGACAAGGACATGAAAGAACAACCTTTGTTAACATTGAAAGAGCGCAAAGGAGTGCTTTAGCAGATTTCACGGCGTTCAATGGAAGGATCCACAGCCGCCGAATAGACGTCGAGTGCAGTAGCTAAAGGGGCGTAGAGAGTGTTGCCATTTTCGACATAACATGCTATGGCAGGGGGTACCGCCTTTAAAAAAAAGAGAGAAAGGGGGGAGATAAGACTTTATAGAATGGAAGGCCAATCAAATAAGAGGCTCACAGATTGACCGGGATTCTTTACCCAATGATAGATTTCGTTACAATCCGTGCGTAGTCGTACCCATATCGACAAAAATATACCTAGGCCAGATTCCGAGCTGAGCATCTGATCTAGTAGAAATGATGATAGCATAGTTTGCGCGGCAGCTAGGGGATCGACGCGATCCTGGCGCAGCTGGGCAGCGTACTGAGCGTGGGCGACCTCGTTTCGCTTTCCTGCAAGACAAAGCGACATAAGTACCAAGGCCTTCACACGAAAAACATCATCTAGATTACTTACGATCAGCGTGATCATAAGCTCTGCCAATATTTATCAAGTCCCCGTCCAATACCTTAAATAAAGTGTCAGGTGGATTGTCATGAAGTTTCGAAATCGAGCTCACGATTGGTTTCCTGGTAAGCCTCGACCGACCAGTGGTTCTCCCAGCAGAAGACACAAGGCGGGATGAGGTAAAAACCAAATGGGCTACATCCGTATTCGATACTTCGATAGTCTGAAGAGAGAGGGAAATCAGAAAAGTCATTCGAATACACGAAGTATGTGGATTGAATTACCGTGGTGAACAGACTATGAGGGAGCATAATTAACTCCTTGGGTAATTGCAACGTGCAAGGAAGACTCACTATTGCACACGAGTTTCTAATTCTGCAAGTCGTTGGGATAAATCAGTCATTTCTTTCTGGCCGCTACCCGCATGACGACTTGCGAGTTTGGTGAAATCGGTCATAAAGGCGACAAGTTGGGCGCTCAGTCTGAAAATATGGTCTGTCAAAGTCCTGGTAATCGCAGCATGCTCGGCAGAGATCTGCATTGAGTAATGAGTTATTAACTTGAAGGGTCGAAAAAGGCAATGCAAACATACGGCCATGTATGATCTCAGCATTTGTATATTTTCATTGTGATAGCTGGATCGTCCCGATCTTCCATCGAAATTCCGCGCTGCCATTGGCAAGACCGTAGTACAGAACACTTCCCAGCACAGTGAATCACTAGTTACCTAAGAAGCAAACATGCGATGGGAATGGCTCACGCTTCAAGCGTCCGGATATAACCCCAGAGTTCGTGCGAAATTGCCAGAGCAGATCAATGAAGTCCTAAAGAGTCACATCAATTATCGGCGCTGTTCGAAGACGATAGGAGCGCACCTGGCGTACAGAATCCCACTTTGGCTTTAGTGGTGCGTTCAGCCTCAGGAGGTCGATAGTGTGCATTTGCTTGGTAATGGAGTCGAATTTCTGCATCATGGCAGTCATGACAGTAGCGAGCTTGCCACAGGCGTCGTTAATGTCGTCCTGAACGTCTGAGGAGTTGAATGTCTTGACAGCCTCAGCGTACGAGATGGGCTTTGGTTTGGAGGGATACGACATCGCTCGCAGATAGTAGTTGAAATTTTGCGTAGGCTCAGACATGAGTCTTCGCTACTTATATAGTGGAATTCCCGGACAGGCGGGAATTCAAATAGTCAAAGGTAAGACTCGCCAAGAATCTATTTTGGATCTGGAGGATCGTTCCGAACCGCATCAACACCTGCTTTTTTTTTGGTGGGGGGGGGGGGGTTGGACAGAAGGCAAATGCAAGGGGCCGCGTGTGTGCAGTGGAGGCCGATGATCTTGCACAGGTCGACGGGGTGAGCGCTAAAGCCGCAAATGAAATCATATCTTGCTGAAATGCTGTGAAGGTGGAATTGAGGCTCCTGTCGGCTGGAATGGTTGCTTGAGAAAGTAAAATAGAGCCGGCGTAAGAATTGGCCATGGTCGATCTTCTCAGGTAGTCCGCTTTTTCATCCCCGACGCCATCATTCACTCATCCATGACCTCTCCGACATGGTCGAGTAACTCCTCTGTATATCATTGTGTCAGCATTATTCACAGCAGTTGTGACAAAAACTTGTAGTACCTAAACTCTATTCTCCCCACGTCATTCCGATCATGATCTGCATTGGAAAACCTAAGCCACAAATGTCGAGCTTTGCGTATACATGGTCATTGGTCATCTTAGAGCACTCGGCCGACAGACATACCTAATACACCAATTGTTTCCTCAGCATACAGCACCCAGCCGAGTCATACGCGTTCGGTAAAGTATCGTGAGGCGCAGGGATTTCGCTACTTTTCAGCCCGGCAGCCCTAGATCCAGGTTCCTGCAAGAAGGTGAGCAGTTTATAGCAGGGTGTAGCCACGCGAAGGCGTGCGAGGTCAAAAATGGGACATGGTGTCACTGCCGCCTTTCAGTTGTACGTTCCGTCAACTCCAAACCTGTAAACGAGTGATATGTCGTGTCATCGCGGGATCTCAAGAAAACGAGGCGGAATGCGGCGAAGATCCCAGTGGATGATGTGGTGGAGGAAGGAAAGTAGCATGGCCTCCTTCCGGCCGGAGACAAATATGTGCGATTGTTATGGTTGGAAGCGCCAGACGCGAGTTGAATTTCCCAGGCGCACTTGTCAATTTAGATACGGATTGGACAGACCGTGAATTCTGCTCAAACGACGCGTGCAGTGATTGGAAGAAATCGACTGGCAATCTTTCCAGATATCAGGCAATATTGACTGACTGGCATACATGTACACCATGTATCGGTGCATATCTCCGGGACTGTACAATGTTCTTATGGCATGCGCACTTGATGCGTACTATTTTTTTCCTTTTCGGTGACCGACTAAGAGCATCCTTTGGGACAATTTTGCGAGTCCTCGGAGATCTATCAACAATCCCATAACTTGCCAATTGGTCTTTCATAGGCGAATTGGGGTACTCCAAGAGTGGGGAAAGAGACATTTCAAATCGGTGGCGAATCCGGGTATCATTGGCATCGACATCATTAGGCGGAACAAAAACTCGAGAGGTTGAATGCACTCCTAACGGACAGTCGAGGAATGATCAGGGGACATATCATCATGTCCTCCGGTCATCAATTGTTCGCCAGGAGGTGGCAGTTCAGAGTGCTCTGCTTTCCGTGATCCAGTTGATTGTACAGTGATCAGCTAAGAATACGAACACATCGAAAAAGCCTGTCAGCATGTGAGCTGACATGGAGCGACTTGCCTCTGAAGCATGGCACAAGAAGATAGGTATCATGCCAGTATGCAGCGACCTGCGGCTGTACCTCATACCAGAAGTATATGTATACCTCAGGCCTAACTCTTTTTATTCCGTGATGTCCACGGATTTGGAACTGAGGTCGAACATTTAGTGTGAGTTATCTTCAACACGTGGAGGTTACGATGACGTCCGTCATTTGAGGTCGTGAAGTTGTGGACATGATATATCAATACTTGAGGGGTGATATTCCGCCTTGCTTTTGTGTCAATTGGCCACGCTGAACGATATATCGCATTTGTTAGATACAAACCATAAGGGTAAAACAGGGACTTGCCATCCAATATCTCCCGGTGCTGTCGGGAAACGCGTAGCCGTCATCTATACCTTGCACTCGTCTCCAGAAGGATTTAGACAGGTCGGATGATATGTTTTAGACTTACACGAGGCCGATAGAGCTCAACGGTCGCAAGAAAGTCATGTCGGCCATGGAAGGTTGGGTCCGGCTTCGAGATGCTTCATCGGTGAGTCTCCCAAGCTCTGACTTCTTATCCCCAGAGAAGTTATATCGCCATTATAATCATACAAAAATAAGGCATGCGACTATATGCCCAAGACCAGATTCGGAACCTTAGCTGCAAGAAGAAAAGTTCAGATAATTTCAAACTGCTGATAAAATGGGACCGGACCTAGTGTTCATCGAGATTACAGACAGAGAGATGCTCACAGCAAGCCCACAGACACTCATAGTCGCATGACAATGAGCGTAATATCGTCATCTGGCTCGATCATACTCTTCACGCGGTTGAGAAGATATCTAGCGAGATCTCCAACTCCATCAGTCGTTAAACCCTCTAATGCGATATCTATCGCTTCTTCACTGGAAATCAAATCCCAGAAGCCGTCCGTGGCAAGGACGATGAGGTGACCCTTGCGCAATTGACAAGTGCCCGTTACCGGAACTGGAGTGATGTAGGGGGGTGACTTGTATGCATGGAAGAGCGGCGCGTATTGACAATTCATAGGAATCTTCCCTTGTTTCTCGATAGCAGAGAGCGTGTCGATGTACCTTTTGTGTTGGTGGAAAATTCCCATTGGAAGCTTGTAATACCCGTCACCGAAGCCTTATTGTAGTGCCTCGTAAGTAAGAGAAATATAGAGTATATGTAGACGAATAGACGGAGACCTCGTGTACACATCAAGCGTCCAAATAAACGGCCCTCGACAATCATCTGGGGTTCGTTTGGGTGTTCACGCATGAGGCGCTCTCGTTCCGATGGCGTGGTCATGTTCATGTCTTCTGTCTGGAGTAAGATCGCCATGCCATGTTCGCGGTTTGGATCGCATATAACCATCCGGCCATCACCCGCATTAGCATAAGCAGCTAACATATTGTCTAAATCGATGTCCAATATCAAAGCCGTACTGCCCGACTTGATTAGATGGGCGTGCTGTACCCATTCATTCGACTTTCGGCGCATGATTGAGTGATCTTCTCTGAAATCGTGAATTATTGATTCGTCCAGTTGTTCGAATTGTCGAATATGCTCTTCGCTGCTCCGAGAATGCTGGAAGAGCCTTAGAGGCAGTTCAACACTGATGTACTGCGCAGTCTCAGATCCGCCATGGCCTGGCAAAAAAACACCACCATTCCCTGTCAGACACGGAAAATGAAGTCAGGGCGCCTATTGAGGCGGGCAGGGTCAACGCACCATCATACAAACCGACAATCAAGCGGTTTTGGTTGATATCAAAGTCCACAGAAAATCTATCCTCAATGGGACGCTCCGTTGGCTGATATTGTGCAACGTCGATTAGGATACCTTGCGGTAGAGTGGAGATCTTCGGAGTTGTGATTTGGCCGACAGCATTTTCGATGAGTACTATTGTGGGCTTCAACTTCACGAGAGAGTTGATTAGATTTGCATCACATAAAATGGCGCCGAGTGCTCACCGACATCTTTGAGTGCCCTAGTTCTGGTGTAAAGTGATGTATAAGATTCATAGTTGCCTATATGCAGACCGGATGGTTGGCAGGCTTCAATAGGCAGGCTATCAGTGCAGCCCTGGAAGTCGCTGAAAAGCCGTGCGAGAAGGTTCTATGGCAAAGGAAGAGGAATAGGATCCGATTCCATTTTGCATTGATTTTGCTACGAGCTGGCTTTGAGATGAACCAGGATGCACCTTTTCAGGAACACAAGTCTGGTGGCAGTGCACTGTAGAAATAGCTCTAGATTGGTTCTAGATTACATAATTAACACTCAGACTCTAGGAATTGCCAAATTCCAAACAAATTCCAAAAAATCCAAACACTACTACTTCTTGCAAGTTGCAGCACCCTTGCAATTGCAGAAATATCTTCCCTAACAAAACAATTCAACAGAATAACCCAGACAAAATCATGAAAAGTCTATAGATAAGCCTTGGATAAGACACATTGGGTTTGTGCGGTGGCTGTGCGAATATTCCTCGTGCACAACAACGCGACGCGACTTGTCACACACCGTCATGTCAGATACAAACTCTCCAGCGCCAAGGCGCTCGCAGAGAGATAGAAAGGTCGTTCAGCCATTCATTTCAGGTATATTTCTCTCCTAGAACCAATATATGCGGCGTGCTTACCTGTGAAACAGCGGCAGCGGCCTCATCCAGCAGGAAACGCAAACGCAACCAGAGCGACACAGAGAACGACGCGCCTGAAGCAGACGACGCGCCAATCGCGGACGTGCAGGATAGTGACGAGGAGAACGACGGAGAGGACGATGAAGAAGGATACGAGGCGCCCAAAGCGAAGAGCGCGTCTGTTCGAAAACCCAGACGCAAAGGCTCTCCAAAGCCAAAGGCGACGTCCTCGACCAAGAAACCTCGTGCAGAAAGGGCCACTGAACCAAAGCCACTCAAGGTTCCTACACGTAGAGCCAGGAAACTCAAAGAAGGGGAGAACCCGTATGACGCAGATCAAGTTGCGAAGGACACGAAAATTTCCGCCGATAACCCACTTTTCAGTGAGTATTCAGTTGTTTTTACACTGTTTTCTGACTTTAAACTGGTGACATTAGATGCCATTATGAACCCTGCATCGCCTTTACAATCGAGCGCTGAAGATTTCCTTGAATCATTGCAAAATTCCCCTGAATCCACCCTTGCGGAGCTCATCAACCTTGTCCTTCGCTCATGTGGATCCAACGACTCGGTGGATGCCGACCAGGCTGTTGATTTTGACGGCATTGTCAGCACGCTTGACGATTTCACTGAATCCCTCAAACAGGAAAATTCCCCTGTATACCCACTCACATCCAAATTACCTGTATTCAAGAGGTTCCGGAAGTCACTTTCAGAATGGATCGAACGCCTTGTCGTCTCTTCTGCCGATTTGGGTGCCCTATATTCCACCCAGATGATGGAAACACTGCAGCAATGGGTTGTATCCATGTCTTCTTCCCAGATTCGCAGTTTCCGCCATACCGCCACAGTCATTGCACTAGAGGCGGAAACAGCACTGTGTGATGTTGCTGCTGCCGTGGATAAGGAAGCTGAGGTCGTTGCGCGTCAACGAGAGGGCGAGAAGAAGCGAAAGATCGGGAAAGGCCCAAACCCTCGCCTGAAGGAGCTCGAGCAGAAAGCTCAGGCAGTCAAGCGGCGGCAAACTAAGCTGAAAGCTTTTATCAAGGAATTTGTTGATGGGTATGTTATAACTCAACAAAATCTTAGTATTTCAGACCTAACTTTTCGTTCCGACAGAGTGTTCGTCCATCGCTTCCGAGACCTGGACCCGAATATTCGCGCAGAATGTGTACGCGCCATTGGATTATGGCTCAAAAAATACCCTGACTACTTCCTCGATGCTCACTATCTACGTTATATCGGATGGGTTCTGTCCGATGTGAACAATCACGTACGCCTTGAGGCCGTGAAAGCCCTCTCCGGAGTCTACGATCAAGCAGAATATATACCCTCACTCACACACTTTACGGAACGTTTCAAGTCCCGCCTTCTGGAAATGGCTACCTCCGATGTAGACCTTTCAATACGAGTTGCCGTCATCCATGTTCTTGGCGCTATTGAGGGCCATTTCCCCCTCGAGGATGAGGAAAAGGAGAAACTTTGCCTTCTCCTTTTCGATGAAGAACCCCGCGTCCGGCGGGCCGTTAGCCCCTTCGTTCGCGCCGTCTGGGAAGAAGACGTCGATGAACAAGTGAGCGCCCAACACAAGCCCAGCGACAAGGATAAGGAGCGTACCGGCTTCAAGATCCTTGCCAAGCTCTTCGTCAAATGGGGGAAGGCGCTGGACACCCTGGCGGGCGACGCGGAGGAATCGGAGCTCGGTGATGATGCTCCACGCGACGATGAGGTAGGTGTGAATGGCCAGTCAAGGCGGGCGAATAGGCGGAAGGAAGTTATTGCGCTGGTGACGGATAAGAAGCTTGGTCGTGTTGCCCTTGCGGTCGAGGCACTGTGGACGGAGCTTGAGCCGCTCAGCGACTGGGAGACCCTTCTTGAATTACTCATTCTCGACCATTCAGTTCCTGAGGATGAGAGCCAGGCTGAAGCGGCCCCACGAGGTCGAGCAAGAGCGAACGGCAAGAAACATGATACCGAGTTTCAAGTTGACGACGCATGGAGGCTGGAAGAGGTGGAGGAGAATGTCCTTCTCGAGGTCTTGGTAGCTTCTCTCCGGTTGGCCAAAGAAGAGTCTGCTGGTGGCAAAAAGGTCAGTTTATAGCATATATTCACATGGTTTGAATTGTGAGCTAACAGCTCAGTACTAGGGCGAGGAGGAGAATGTGTCGAACAACATCACTCGAGAGCTCATCAAAGGCCTGCCACGGCTGTTTATCAAGCATCAGTCAGACCAAGTACGGATTGCAGAGGTTCTGATTATCCCAACTTTGATGAACTTGGATCTATATCTGGAGATGCGGATGATAGCCGTAGGCCGTTTCCCTCTTGTTTTCTCTCCCACCTCATTTTGACCTTTGTATGCTTTCGAATAGGCATACACCGCACTTTGGGACGATGTCATCAAGCAGTTCATGTCCCACTCTTCTGCCAAGGTCCTCGCCCACGCGATGGCTGCCATCCGCTATTTCATGGAGGCGACGAGCTTGTCGAATTCCAATAGCACCAAGATTCTTGAGCTGGAGGACGAGCTTTCGACGCAGCTGCGCGACACCATTGCTGGACGGGATGAAATCGAGGTGGCTTCATTCTCGGAAGATGAAGTACTGGCGTTGAGTGCTTGGTGCACGCGCCTTGCTGTTCTTGCTGGGACTCGAAATATGACTGCATGGACAGAAGAAGACGAGGGTGGTAAGCAGAGCAGCGCATGGGATATCGTTAATGCTCTGGTTGAGAGAGGAAGGCTCGGATATAAGGAAGAGGAAATGGTGAGCACATGCGTTCATATATGCGCTTTGGTGACGCGGCTAATGACGTTGGAACATGGAAGATGATCGAACAGGCTCTCCATGTGCTTATGTTGCATATCTTATGGAAGACGAAAGGCTTAGTCGCTGATAGCGAACCGACCCCTGAAGATATTCAGTATAAAGAAGTCCTCCAGGAGCAGCGTGAAGCCCTTTTGGAGAAGCTTGTGGAGTATGCTGTTGGTACCCAATGTAATGTGGTGGAAGGTGTTAAGCGAGCGGTACGTTCCATATTTTATATTTTATATGCGCTTTTCTGGATTAATTCATTCTCCCATAGGCTTTCAAACATCTCCTTGACTTGCATGTTCTGTTCTCGTCCTCCAACGCTGTCGCGCCTGATGGCCACTCATTGCCTACTGCATCGCTTGCTCTTACCTTAGACGACGAAGTGCAATACCGTTGTGCAGGCTATATTCAGGCCGAAATCGAGCGATATGCCGAGTTCCTTGATGATGAAAGCGAAGATGATGAGGAAGATGATTCTGACAAGAGCGACGCCGAAGTGGGTAGCGACGGGGCAGAGGATGGCAAAGCCACAAAACCAGCAAAGACGAAGAAGGCTAAGAAGACGCCTAAAGAATGTCAGTAAAATTGAAAAATTGCTGTTTTTGTTGTGTTCTCACTACTTCTTAGTTGAGACGAATTCTCGCGATCTTTTGGAAAGAGAATATCTCTTCATTGATATTATCTCAACATTCCTTCGCGCAATTCGTTGTGGTGCTATCCACATCCATCATGGTGCCGTTATCCTCGCTCACTATGGTCGTCTCGAAATGGCCTTCGATGCATGCTCAAGAGTCGTCGTCGACATCCTTCGAGAAGAAAGCATCATGAAAGAAAACCCTCAAATAATTGTGGCGACCCTTACACAAGCTCTCCAAGAGGTATTTTCTTCTCGTCTTATCTTTAAAAAAAACTACCCTAATGTTCTGTATGTGTAGGCGTATACCCTTGTCCTTGACGGCATCGTCCGCAACGAAACAAATGCTACACAGCTCGCTAAACTCCTATCTACTTGCTTCATAGTGCGCGGAAACCAGCTATCTGTCATCCGCCGCTTGCCAAGCCAATACGTAATCCAAATCCAAACCAACCTGCTCTCGTGGATCAGCAAACGCATAGCAGGCTATGAGGCTAATAAGAACAAAAAATCTCTTAGGCATGCAATTGCATTCTTTAGAGTTCTTATACCCCTTCTTGCAGCCCTTGAGAGTCGAGACGCTCTGAAAATGTGAGTTTTCGTACATCAAACATGACAAGCTTTGTCTAAAACTCTATTAGCAAAGCGCATATGGATCAAGTCCTAGCTGAGGCAAAGGTTGAGATTTCTGCGACGTCTAGGGCCTGGGAACCACAACGAGCTTATGAGAAACGACTCAGTGCAATCATGGCTAAAGAGAATCGTGCGTCGCAGTATATGGCCTTTGATTCCTGTCTGACTTCTTTATTTTAGTCCAAATGCCAAAAGCCAAGAGAGGCCACAAGAAAGCAGCTGTCGCTGGTGCTTCCAGTGGTGAAGAGGAAAGCGAGGCTGAGCGAACGCAGGATGAGGAAGTGCAGGAGCGCCCACGACCAAAACCAAGACCGCGACGAAATACGCGTGCAAACCCCGATCCTGATGCTGTGGATGAGAGCACAGGCGAAGAGGGTGGACCCATCACTCCCAAAGCTCGACCTCGTGGAAAGGCCACCTATCGTCGCAAGTCACCCTCGCCAAATGTCGAATCCGCTGAAAAGGCACAGTCCGGCTCTCCTTTGCAGCCCTTGACACCTTCCGAAGAAGGACACCCCGAACCTGTGGAACCTGAAGAAATTGAAGAACCCATTGAAGATGTAGTGACCCCCAAGTCTTCACGTAAGCGTCCTCGACCGGATGACGACGATGAGGTTTCGAGCGAGATGAATGGTGTTGACGACGATGCCCAAGATGAGGAAGGAACACCCGATATCCAAGTTAGGAGGAAACGAATCCGTCATTGATCTTTCCAGTTGCTCTTCTATTATCTTTTTTATTCTTAAATTCCCAGATTTCTCCATGCTTTGCTTTACTTAGGTTCTGGGTTTCGCGCTTGATCCTTGCTTTCAGTGTACGCCGTTTTGTATAAGTAGTGTAATGATTAATCAGGCAGGTGTTTGTAATGTCGTTTTCCTCGCGAATTTAGAACCATCGATACGACCAACAAATTTCCTGAAGGGTGCAAAACCTTGGCCCATGCAAGTCACAATTGCTTAAATAAAATAAGCGTGTATTAAGTTAAATGTAAGTGTCCTTAATCTGTGGAGGATAACATATCGATAGTAGCTAACACTGCATTGCGCTGCCAAATTTCATGTCAGTCAATTGGTTGTACCCGAATGATGTGTGTGTATAACTTACATCAGCTGCCATAGCGTTATACGCTTCAGCTAGGGTAGAGTCTCCAGGTAAAGATGTCCGTCTATATGTCAATGATGCAGGGGTGTCAGGAGCGCGAACCAAAGGAGGGAAAGCATGTTGTGCAGACGAAGGAACGGCGGATGATGGTCCAGACATAATACTGATAGTGTTAGAACGTGAACGACGCCGTCGCTCTGGATTCTTGATACCCAGCATTGCATAAAGCTCATCCTGAGCTTCAATCAGAGCGCGAGTTTCAGAGGTAGGGGTATATCCTGGCGAGGCAATCTATAAAGACGTGATTGGTAAAATTCGTAGCATGAGAGTAACAAGATTCTTACAGAAGAACGATTCTGGACATCGGTGGAAAGGTCCGGAGGGCGGCGTCTGGGTATAGCAGGTACAGGGGGAATATTTTGTGAGCGCGACATCGGACTTCTAGGTATCGTCCCAAACGGATGCGAACTGCTGCCACGTGAAGATAACTGGCTGAGCCTCTGACTGGGTGTACGCAGGCCAGCTTTCGACACACGGATGCTTGACTTCCTTACGGCGGATATACGGCTGGACCGTCTCGACGAAAGGCTTTCCATCTTGTCAAGTTCGTTGGCAGCATCTTCAGCATGTTGCCATGCTTCGTCACGTTCAGCCTCCAATGTCTGGACCTGTGTCCGTAAAAATTGGTTCTCTGCAACCTGCTTCAGGAAACTGGAATTGAGCTTGCGCAAAGCCATGGAGAGTGCACTACCCGTGTGGATGAGGGTAAGGCTTTCAAGATGTGCCAGCTGGGAATCGACGCTGTACAATTCATCTGCGAACTTGTCCAGCATGACCGTAACATCCTTCAAATCATCTACCATGCGCAGTGCGTATGCAGGCGCTTCCTCTTCCCCTCCATTCATGTACATCGACAATGCATCGATAAGAGCGGCACGCCTTCGAGCCCAGGCTTTGTAACGGTTCTTTAGATCTGTCCGCTGGGTTTCTAGACGTTGCATCTCTTCCGGTATGTCATTATCAAGGATTTCAAGGCGCAGCAAACGAATGGACGACGCCTCAGCGGACTGTCGGATCGCTCGAGAAACAATAGCTTGCAACTGAGCTGATGTAAATGTCCACTTGGCTGCCTCCATGGTATACCCTCTCCATTTCGGCGCTGGCGACTGGAATTTGGGAGAATAAGTAGGACTCGTCTCTCTTTCGCGGATGGACTGCCCAACGGATGATATTGAAGCTGAACGATCACGTAGCGATGGTAAGCCGTTCATTTGAATCTGACTGGGTCGTCGAGGCCCAGCTGGCAAAGGCGGTCGTACTCGGGATCGTTGACTGATGATTGAGTTTTCCCTGGCCAGAGCAGGTGTTTTCGATTCTAGTTGCGGAGTCCAATCACTTTGAGGTGGGACAATTGTGGATGGACCAACTGTTCTTGGAGTCTGAGAAGGAAAACTGAAAGTGGAGTTGCCAGGAAACTCGGTCGGTGTTTGGGTATTGCTATGCGCGATAACATCGCTCACTGCTTGATAGTATGGCGGAGGAGAACCTAGAGAGGTAGTGCGGAAAATATCCGAATCACGGCCAAATACATTGCTGTACGTTAAATCCTTCTGATCTGGTACCTGAGCAGCCGTGGAATTGGGATTTGGGAAACCTGCTGATTGTTGAGTAGGATTGCTTTCCGCTTGACTTGGTAGAGAAGAAGCAGGAGATCCCTCTGCAGTTTCTGGTCCATTAACGGCAACAGTATTTCCTGACATGGATGCAACATTGGTAATGGTTAATGCTGGAGGCAGACGCACTCCGCGGGCATTTGCACGAGCTTTTTGCGAAGGTGTGGGTGAAGGAGGTGGAATGAGAGGCGGAGGAGGTATACGAGGAGCAAACGATTGTACAGGTGCCGGAACAGCAGCAGGCGCGACGGGCTGAGGCGCAGGTTGTGGGACTGGTATAGATACAGGTGGCATAGATGACGTAGTAGAAACAGATTGAACGAATGATGGACCTGGGAGAACCAGGTGAGAAGGTGAAGGAGATGAAGAAATAGATGAAGGTGCCGCGGGAGAAGGTGGTGGTAAGGGTGATGCAGGAATCGCTGGTAGTGATTTTTGTCGTCTGCTTGATGATTCTGAGGGAGTGTACATAGAGCTACTATCTGAGCCTTGGCTAACGCTAGGTGCCAGACTAGAAGCTCTGCTGAGCCGTGCACTCAGCACCGAAGAAGTTCGGTTAGACTTGGATATTTGCTCTGGGCTAGCTGAGCGTGCGACCTCTGAAAGCACTTGCGGAAGACCTGCATCATTCGCAGCATAAGTACTGGCATGTTCTTCCTTAGGCGGCACGTCCTCCTCCTCAGTGGTTGAAATATCAACTAATCGTCGATTCGAGGTCGAGGGTGAATTAGATCTGGCCCCAGTGCCTGTCATCTTGATCTTATTGAGGCTCGGCTGCCGACTATGTCGAACAGTGGTCCCAGCCCTATTCAGCAGAATTTGCTGAGCAACACTCTGTGAACCACCTCTAGGAAGAGTCGCAGACAGCGGTACTGTAGGCATTGGAGCAACCTCAGCGCCCTCTATAATCATCGAAGGCATCGAAGGCGAAATGGAACCACCTGTCAATATCGGGCTGAACATATTTGGAGTTTCCGGGAATTCTTGGGACACATTGTTGCCGCTGTCCTCCAGTGGACTATCACTTTCGAGCATTTGTGGACTGACGGTGATGCTGTACGCAGTTGCATCCTTGGAATCGCGAATGACTTTGATGGGACTTGGAGCGTTGGCAGACCGTTGCCTGGCAAAAATTGTGCTGGCAGGAGGGGGTGCAAGAAGGTCGGTATATGAACTTGCTTTAGATGATGAACTGTAAGCGCTGATAGGCGAAGACACCTTAAACGACGCATTAATATTTATATCCCTGATACCCGAGAAAAAAAACTTGCTTGGGAAACAGCAGCGGCTTGTTCTGCAACACTATGCAAAGAGGGCTGTCTCGAAAAATTACGTTCACTCGGTCTTCGAGGTGGTGTCGCAGATTCACTTCGAGCTGAACAAAAATATCAATAAAATGTACTTTGAGCCAAAAAAGAATAGGTACCTCCACGAGGACTGCCCGAGGGACTTCGCCCACCAATAGGCCTATGCGAATCCCGTCTCTCAGGAATTTTGTACGATAACGGCGGAGACAACTGCGAATTCGACTCTTCACTAATAGGCGAGAACGCAGGTCTGTAACTTGTAGAAGGGTTGATATCCGGTGAATCAGGAAGGGAATAATAATTTAACACGTCCTCAAGATTCTCGCCTGCGCGTGGGCCGCCCTCTGATGACGCAGACGGCGATAGTTGATTCAAGTCGGGCGAGAGGAGTTCCGAATCCAGGGGGAAGGGCTGCATGGCCTCTTGGTATTCGTCGGGCAGACTTGCATGTCTGGAACTATTGCCGTCTTCTGATGATAAATATGGCAATTTGGGAGTCGGAGGTAGCGGCAGAGGAGAGCGAGGTACGGGGATCTTTCGAGTATCGGATTCAGGGGTCGTGGGTTGGATAATGGAGCTCATGTCGAATTCAACGCCTGGACTGAGGAGTGTGCTGACAGGCCGAGGTGAAGGGAGCGTAGGAGGTTGAGGCAATGCCTTGACAGCGACGCTACCTGTACTAGACCTTCTCTTCAACGTCTGCTCTCGTTTGCTCTCTTTCAACTCCTCTTGATTCCTTGGTTTCTTCGGTGGTTCATACAATGATTCGGCATTTGGGGGTATGGGAGGGGCATCGGGTCCAATTGAAAATCGATCTTTGGCGTAAGGTGCACCATAACTGTGTTCTGCACGAGGGAGCGTGGTGGAATCTGACCGCGTAAGGCCAGCTACTCCACTTCGATACCTCGATGATCTGCTGTCGGAAGGGAGGATGAAGGAATTAGATAACAAGGCGCGAGCCAGGGTAGAACCCGAGACGGCTGAGGATAATATGTCGTCCGCCGTCGATGTTGGAGACCTATAAGAAGACGGTACATCCGTATACCCTTGTCCCCCTTGCTTTGACCCTCCAGGAATCGTGATGGACTTTGGCGCGACCTTTTTCTGAGGGGTGGCGGGCTGGTCCTACGTAAATTACAATTATAAACATTCAGCGATGTGATATGAGAATATCAAACTTACGAAGCGGTTAAACTCATCGAAGCCAGGTAGTTTGCCAAAATGTGAAGGCTGAGGGAGGGGACAAATTCAGTTATACTAGACCCGAAATGACGTAGAAAGATATGCGCTCACGTTCATAGCCTGCAAATTCGCAATGACATCCTCTGAGGAGGATGTCGTCGAAAAGCTATCATCATCGCGTCCGTCTTCGAACTGTGGACTCGGCGCTACCCTCTCATTTGAACCTCCGGAACCCAAAGCCTTCAATCCAACCTCACTCCTTGAGCCATTCTCTCCCGCAGTTGTCGGCGCCAGGGCAGTTCCGGCCGGGAATTCTGACAGAAAGTTGGCCGCAAACCAATCCGTCAGCGCTTCTGGAGACTCAATGTCCAGCTTGACTTGCGGAAGTTTCGAGGTATCGGCTTTCGGGCTGGGCGCTTCGTCAAATAGAGCTTTCTCAAATTCGTCGGTTGGCTTGCCACCGTCGAAATCCAGGGAGTATCGTCCAGCGTTGGTGTTGTTGTTGTTAATTTCGATGACATCAGTCCTGAAGAAATTACGGGCAATTATTGCGGGGACGGGTGGTGGATGTGGAAGTGATGTAGAGGGTTCTCCGCCGCGCAATATCGAGAATGGAGACGACTTGGAAGCGCTGGCCTTGGACCTGTTGCGTCCAGTAATGAAGGAGGGCAGCGCAGGCATGCCGAACACGTCGAGATGGCTCGCAGAGACAATTCACGACCTTGAAGCTGGTTCCGATGTACTCCCGCTAACGATCAAGACCAAAGAGCGGTGGCCGAAATAGATGGGATGACATGGATGGCAAGGAAACTGCTTGCATCAATCTAGTAGTGTTTGGTGATGTGTGACAATGTGATCCATCTATTCACTGCCATCTTATCTGTTAGCGGCAAAACGGCGGGGAAAACTTAGGGCTGTGAGAATATCACCTCAGTTGCCCCCAAGCTTGTCTCGCCGTGCTGTCCACGTTTAATCAACAAAGGCAGTGATTTTGCTAGACAAAAATACGAGCAAGTGTATGCAAGAGTAAAAGGACCTCGTTGGTCCAGTCTGCTCCAGTCTCATGCAGGTGGAACGTACCTGAACACAGAGACCAGTCACCATATGGAATTGAGAAATCTCCTTTGATTAACCATCAGAGTGATTGGCGCGATGCCTCGAGATGACGGAATATATTATGTCTTGAAACTCGGCTTTCATGGGTGTTTCGGAAAAGCGCAGCAGATATAACAGGCCGCCTCTCCGTGCGTAGTACCGCTTTCCCTTCCCCTGGTCGAATCTGTCTGGTGTGTATGAGCATAGGAATGGTCAAGTCGTCTGCAGGATGTGGTGGTTGAGGCAAAGTCACGGTGAGCGTGGAGCTCAAATCAACGGAACACTCGGGCAGGACGTGTCCCTTATATAAGCGCTCACTTCATTTCATCAGCCTTTACAGTACCCGTTATCGACTCTCAGGTCACTTCGAGCTCAGTACGAATCTCAGTTTAGAGCCAGCAGCTCCTAAACAAATTCCCGACAATCGGACGGAGTGGAGTGCCCTTCTTTGTAAATAGAGTAAAAAAATCCACTACTGCTCCTCTCAAGTACTAAGTACATGCAGGACACTATTCTTACGCTAATCGTTCTGCGAATATGGTCAGTGTTTGATGGATTTTGACCATATTCTAGGTCAAACCATTCTCATTGAACAAGGAAAATATCGACCGTAACGTCATTGTATTCGGTTGCCTGAATACAATGATATGGTCATTTTTCTTGGTTATATTACCTTATTCTGAGCATATTCTCCAGAATATCGATCATGCTATGTATGCGAATATGTTGAAATAAAATTCAGACCATATCAAAAGCTTGAATGTGACAAAGGTACACCGATTACCAGTGCAATTATATTAACGTATTCTGACCCACAATATGGTGTACTGTAGGCAGTGTCGGGCATAGTGGCCTGGCCCACTTCTCGCAACTGTCGACATTGACACCCAACACCACAGAATAAATAGGGGCAATCAAATGTACGGCGCATCTCAGAGTCAATACTTGTGTAGCTTTTGTTAGAATCTTCAGAAGCCTGATGCAGGATATATCAGATACACGACTGTGCAACTGTACAAGCTCACTACAAATTGAAACAGAGTTCAAAAAAGTTGGAAACTCCACCCCTATCCAAGACGAGAAGTCCGAGTTGTGGTTTCGAAGTTCTTCTCTGTGGAGTACTTGGAGAGTAAGTCGACATATAATTTCCTAGAATAGTAAATTACCCCACGGCACCGCCTCAATCGCGTCGAAACAATTCACGAAGCCCACCGAATCTTCATTCTCTGCAAATTTAGAAATTCGTCCTGATCTGGGAGCCCTTTAAGAGACACGACTATTTTATCCGTGTCTTCCATTTTCCCAAATATTGAGGCAAATTGTCACTGACAATGCGCCACAGGATTCCAGACTCCTGTATCCCCTTCCCCGATCCGACACAAAACCTCTTAATTTTAAGCACAATGGCCTCATTGGTCGACAACTTATCGCGCACTAGACCAACAGCGCTCTCTCCCAAAAATAAAATTCCCATCTGCGATCTCTCAATCATGAGAATAGATGCAAGAAGAAAGATATAATCAAATCTTGGATGGGATCCTGATTCCTTTGCGAAGTCATCGATCATCACTGGTTCGCGCTGCGAGAATGCTGTCTGCTATACTGATGAATGAAGCTTCGTACAATTGAAACACTTCATTCACCTTGTATTTCCACTCATCATGGGAAGGAAGCTCGAAGTTAAAATAATAAGAGCGAAGAGACTGTTCGGCGCACCCTATTCGCACCGTTAGTCATTATCCTCCAGAGCTGGCTAATCGGTAGAAAGGACCGAGAAGCGACTCCGAATATCTAGGTAAAAAGCAAACAATAAGTAAATGCCCCTACTTGAGTACCTAGGTTGCCTCAGGGTTGCCTTTAACGCCATGGCGCCAACTCCAACTCGAGAACGTTATCGCAGAGAAATTACCCGCTCCTAAGTATTTTACCGTTCACTATATATACAGTCGCCATGGGCTGCAATACGAGAAGTTATAAGGAGGTTATAATGCTGATATCAATCATACCCACTTGGAAATATCCGAAAGTTGGGTATATTCGCGGCGGCTTTTGTAACGTACGCAATCATCTTTTCCGGTAGTTGCTATACAAAATAACATATGGAGAATTTCTTTATATAAATTTTTGCTACCACACAACTTGAAGTTGCACACAAGCCTCCGGCGGCCTAGGCTCAGTGGTGAACAAAAAATATGCCAACTGAAAGACAAAGGCACTGACGGAAACACATAGCCCAGGGCCTGAATAAAGCGACGAGTCACAAACCAACACCGCACACGGGACAAGTTGGATGGCCAAACGACTCATTATCAGAGCTCAGAGCTTAGATCAGCAACGGAATCAGTTAGCGGTAAGTACCGTGTGTCCGGCACACGTTCCAAACGTCCAATAATCATCTCGCCTCCTATGGTCAATTGACAATTCTGGATCAGTTACACCGAGCCCTTCCAATCCGACTAGCATGGTTTTCCCAGTTGCGCAGCCTGCAGATGTGGGTGCGGCCACTGGATCTATGACTCCTCACGCTCCCAATGAGCCAGTCTCGGCGTTTGATCAGACATTTACAGCAGCTATGCTGGAGTTCTCGATAGCCCAGGACAAAAGAGAGGCAGAGAGGGAGAAGAGAGAGACCGAGAGGGAGAACTTGAGAGAGGGAGAGAGGGAGAAGAGAGAGGCCGAGAGAGAGAACTTGAGAGAGGCCGAGAGGGAGAAGAGAGAGGCCGAAATGGAGAAGAGAAATGCTGAGCGCTTTGCAAACATCGAAGACCAGCTTGTTGTCATTAACGATAAGCTCGAGACTGTTACAAACAAGTTTCTGACCCTGCGTGAAGAGCGTATAAAAGAACGCAAAGCAGACATAGCAGAAAAAGCCGCTCATGCCAAGGACAAAGCTGCTCTCGCTGATTCATATGCTGCCGACAAGGCGAAAACCGCTGCTGCCACTGCTGCTGAGAAGGTTAAATCAACAGAGGATTACGAACGTATTCTCTCAATAATCCAAGACTTGCAAGGTTGGGCAATATTTCAGTTTAAGGTAAGTTTCATTTATTTTCTGATGTTGCTTGTGGACTGATCGCAATTCTCCGAGAGTGCTAGTAGTGACTAGTGACTCTAGTGACACCAACGCGGTCCATAAATAGGTTGCGAGCCTCGTGGTTATCAATTATCAAAGCGCCCATTTTGGGACATGCTTTGAAGCGTTACTGTGCCTTTAGTAAATCCATCTGACAGTCCGTCAGAATCACCCACCCTCTTCTGATGCACCTGCGCCACATTCAAGCAGCATTTGATACACATGCTACGGGGTTGGTTATGCTATTTTATTTCACGTATACTGAGTCTCAACATACATCGCAATATACTATACAAAATTCTGTTGAAGGTATCTGATCTACCCTTCGGAATTTCAACTTTATCATTCTGCGCTATTGTTCTGCATGCACGAAGCGCAGTTTGAAAAAGATATGGGCACGTCTAATCTCCATTTCAATTTGGTATGGCCCTATGGCGAAGCCTCTGGCTTCATCGTTCGCCTGCTCGGTCATGGAAATTCCACGTAACGAAAAATATGCTTACCACGCGTATCACAAAGAACACATAATCCGGGTAGCCGGAATCCTCCATTCTGTTCACCTGGTTTCAAAGACATTTAGCACGCGAACAACTTGAATATTGGAGCAAAATAAATCAGGCTCGGAACATTGTTTTAGAGCTGGAAAGGAGCGTCGCAAACTCCAATGTAAAGTAAACAGTCAACCACGTATGGAGTAGCCTCTGGCAACTCGCTGGAAACCCAAAGACGACGACGTAATGAAGCTCGAAAATGAGACGCCACTACGCCCGAAGAAAGGCAGGATTTGACTTTCCCCTTTGTGCTCGTACGCAATCGAGGTACTTACACACCACTGGACTTGAACGGCGAATGGGACGTCAACGCTTACCTACATGTACCACAAAGTTCTACACGGACGCTGTTAGACCGCAGTTAATGTGATGGATCCACTATCACCCACGTAACGTTAACCTTCCTTCATATAAAAATTTCCAGGACAGAAAATTGGCTTACGACGCACCATCTAATGACCCAAGAGCAACGGTAAGGCCGAGATGGAAGGAAAGGCCACCACTACACCGTCGCGAAGAGGGAAAATACAATATGCAGGTCGCCAGTGACCGATATACGTCGTCGGCGGTGGGCGTTGTGGTGTGTGCGTCCGAAATGACTGCTGACAGAGAAGTTAACAGGGCAACAAGGGGGCCAGGGCGACCAGTCAGAGCTTGAATTTTTTGTATGAAAGGTTACGCACAGGGGAAGTTCATTTTCCAAAGGAAAGGCCATATTTACACTCGGCGCTAAAAAGAATGCGGATCAAGCACTGGAATACCAGACCTGGGATCGTAGCGAGAACAAAGAGTTGCATGAGTAAGATATTCAGAGAGCCTCATCTTATAAGTTACCGTTGCCTACTATAGACCATTTCCAGCAGAGTCGCAGGCCTCGAAGGCTGTATTCGTACTGGAGATGAGAGAAACTCTAAGAACGCAGTCCCCAAGATCTTTGAGTTCAAAGGCTAAAACTCGCAAATTCCGCGTGAGCATAGTGCGACCGTTGCACACAAAAAGTTCCAAATCTTCCACGCACCATCTGACATGAGAAGCCCAAAGCCTTTCAAGACAACGTTGGGCACCTGTACAAGAGCTCTGGGGAACACGAAGTGTCAGTTACCTGATCGGTACTGCTAAGATAATCGTGGGATGTGAAAAGATGAGGCGTCCAAAGTTACTCTGCGATGCTTCACGGACGAAGGTGTCATCCAGATTTAGGACAAGTGGCGTCAAGATCCGGAGGTGAACATACAGCCTAGATAGTGGATGGGTGGCATAGATAGCCAAAACCACGGAAATGAGAGTAAATGAACAGATACCATCCGAGCTCATCGAGGAAGACGCTGAATTCAGGCTCGTTAAGACTATATGTCGATAATGAAGAGACTAATGATTGACGTGCTCCTGATGTGTCAGAATTCCGGGGTGGAGATACGATGGTCGTAGAAGGAGAGCGTGGTGGGGCAACCTGGACAGGTCTGTTACTGTCAAAGGACGAAATAAGGTGTTCCAGGAGGCTCCAGGCAAGGCAAAGCAAGTGACCGCAAGAGAGGCCGAGGGGTTGAGCTCCAATGACAAGGCCAGAATGATAGCTTCACCAGCGACAAAAAAAATTGTACAGAGCACCAAGTGCTGCGCAAGGCGTTCATCTCGGAATTCTAACCCATCCAGTTAGACTGATTTAACTTTTTTTTTGTTCAAAGATATGGGCAAGGCTCGCTTGCCTCAGCACTTCTCTCATGTGAAGGTTAGTTTTATCTGCTCTCGTTTACTCAGCAAGCCGCTTCAAAAACACATGCAGGGCCACGGAGGTGTTTCGCGACGTATGCACATCACCGTCGAGGACCGCCGGACGAAGGAGACTTCATTTCAGTTTGTGTTGACATTGAAAATGAGGTGTTTTGTTATCGATAAGGGCACGAGACAGATAGATAGTGGAGAACAATAGCAGAAGATTGGAGTAGTGGGCGCTCTTCCATCATCCATGGATGGTATGGGGCCAAGAGCACCACCTGCCCCCCAGAATGGCGATAAAACACAGGCATGGGGAAATCAAATAGCTGACTAATCACCTTGGACGCCAACCTCCTGGGCCCACTACTCCCGAACTAGAAAGTCGAAAGTTGCCATCAGGCGCAGAAAATAAATGCTTCCTCTTGACTCCCTCGAATGCAATCTCCTTATGCAAATACTCTACACCACAAGTGGAACAAATCTCTCCGCGTACTTGTCGAGGTATCGATAGTCCGGACTGCGACAATAGCAAGTCGACTCCTCTTTCGATGCTTCGAGGCGAGTGTGGCTCCTCAGCTCGGCCGAGGAATGATAGGTGAGTTCGGGTGGGCTGTGAACGGCTCTTATGGCCTTCATTTTGCTGTTTTCAGAGTGCAAGAGACTACATACAAGTCTATAACTCATCGGGCCATCTAATTCAGCGTTACGTCATACTCGAGTAGTATCCAGCGCTCATTTTTGGACGACATCGTGGTGAAATAAGTCGACGATTATTCCTGCCTGGCTTAATTCGAGAAGACCCTAAAAGAATCTCCATGGATGACCATGTGCACCTATTCAATGCATCATACACATGAAATGAAGGCAGATGCCGCTCAAGCCTCAAGCCACAGAATGACGATAACAACCTCTTCTTCTGTCCACTACACAAGTTCTATCAGTGTGAAGCCGGGAGCAACTTTACCTTCGGCAGCCGTTCGCCTTATGCTTCGGTAAATCGGGCCAATAATCCTCTGGACCAATCATACCTGTAAAATTTCTATTGTTTCAAAGGGATATCCCTGGAATGTCAGAAACGTCTGTGACGATCATCGTTGACGACCATAGGAACGGCGCACAACACACAAGCGACCCACAACTTCGCTCCCCCGAAGCTTGACCGTCGTAACAGTATATAAACTGTGCTCTGTATTGGGTGGTCGTCCAGTTAATACCAGAGCTCATCAGAACCCACTCGGCAGGAAAATATACCGCGAAATATTTTCGTCCTGAATTTCGTAAGGAACGGAGAATGGCGTTGTGTCTGAATCAGGCAAGCGATCATAAATGAATTTTACAATCTACAGGGTTGTGCTTCGCTTATCTGGAAAAGAGACTAGGGAGATCTTTCGAACTAAGTTGATGACTGTGGGACGGAACACGTTTTGCGACTTCAACGGCCCTCTTCTCTGAGGAAGGCAGCCTGAGGTTCTAAGGTTGAACCTCTTTCTCGCAACCCCTCCCGTCTTCTCAGAAACTTCGGCCGTGACGCGTCTGTCTTCCCCAGATATTTACATCGCCGGTCCATATTTACGGCAAGCAAGGGAAGCCTGGAAACCATTTCGGCGATTTATAAAACCCACCAACTCAAGTAGTCTGCATTCCAAACGCCGTCGTCTTCACTGACGGACGCGTCTCATCCTTGACTGCCTTCCGAGCTCTTGGAACCGATATAGGCTCCTCGTACACATTATAATATGTCGACTGCTTCTCCCTCCCGTGGTCTTCGAGCCAAAACCTCAGATCTCACGGACTTCTTTCGCGGTGCTGGCCATTCCTCTCTCCAAACGCGACAGTCGACCAACGACATTTCTACCACATCTACACCATCTACGGCTCTGGAGGTCCCTTCCAGTTGTGACGAGGGCGCCGCGCCGAAGAAGAAAATAACGCGCATCCCACTATTCGGGCGCTCGCGCAAAAAGTCGAACCAGTCGACGAACTCAAGCCCGTTCGCGTCATCAGGAGGGGGGCGCTATTCTTCAGAGGGAGGGGAGCTTTCAAGTGCTAGCAGAGGGCCCAGCACAGATAGGTGTGTTAAACTTTTTTGCTGACAGTACTTTCCTTTTTGGTTGTGTGAGCGCGACGACGGCTTATTTGTGGATCATTTCTTGATAAATCTCCCAACCTTCCGTACATCCGTTGCACATAACTGGAGCGTTCCCTGACGATAGGGGAGGCTCCAGATATTCATTTTCCCGGGCAGACGCCATTCACCTTCTATTCTATTTTCTTCTGGTCAGGATATTTCTTTGCGAATCTGACGTACTAACGAGAAAGCGTGTTAGACATCCTGCTGAACCTCTTATCAGCATCCAACCCCCTCCGCTTCCCACTAACAAGCACAATTCCTCGTTAACTTCAAAGTTCGCCGCGCACTTCTCTCACTCTCGATCATCGAAGGCTCTGGTCAATCAGGCAGATTCTGCATCTGTAAAACCCGCGGCAAAATCCTCATCCTCATCATCAGGACTTCAACCCCCAGGAACCAGGTCTTCATCTCTGGAATCAGGTTCATCCAATGACACAAAATCCCGCTCTGCGACACCTCGACCTGCCCCCAAACCAACCATAACGATTTCCCTGACTGCTGATGACTACGAAGAATATAAAGACCTCTTCTCGCGACCTGGTGACGAAACCCCTACGACCGTTCGAGGGCCCAAATCTGAGGGCACTCTCGCGTCAACTTCTATTCGATCTCCCGAGGGGTCATCCACATATCGACGAGGACAGACTCCGGCGGCGGCCATTGCAGCGGCCGTGCGTCACCAACATACCTCCAGCGTCAACGAAAGTGAAAAGCCGCCAAGTCCTCCGCCGAAAAATTCTTCCGATCGGAGGAGCCACGAACGAAACGATGGAAGTTCGACCCCCCGCCAGTACAACTCTGTGCGTGAATCTCCTCGGCCTTCTGATGTGGTGGAGAAAGGGCTCCCTCCATCTCTGCAGCGCCGCGCTTCTGTGGCGGTAGGATCAGCCCAGTTTCCGGAAAGTACCTCGGTTTCTTTGAGATCTCGAATGAAGCAACCTTCGTCTCCTTCGCGGAGTAAACCGCCCTCAATTCCACTTCCACTTCCCCCGACTCCAACACTACCGTCGTCGAATGTGTCTTCTTCACCTGGGACACAGCACCCGAAGACAGATTCGATATCTTCTTTCTCCTCGTCGCGGGCGGATGGCTCCTCACGACCTCGCGCCCATACTATCAGTGCCGTAAGCTCGTCACGACCTTCTTCCCGGCTTTCACGGTCGACAGCTATTAAACCCCCAACGCCGCCTACCCCTCCTCTGGCGCGTGAAAAGGAAGACTTCAACATTGAAACTGCTTCCGCAGACGAGCTACGGCAAGCGCTTATGGAACGCAATCTGCAGTACGACGAGCTAGCTACATTCGTGCTCAAGATAACAGAAGCACACGTCGCCGAAGTCACCGGTCTCGAGAAGAAAATCAACAATTACGAGAAGAAAGTCGCGTCCTTGGAATCGGAGGTTCTCAAGCAGGAGAAGACGATCCAAGGAATGATCCATATCATCAAGGAGCAGGACGAGAAGCATCAGCAGCAAGAGCAGGAGCCCAAGTCACATCCACCTAGTGCCATCTTGAACAACTCCCGCTTTGCGTCTAGGGGCACCGAGTCAGATCCAGAGTCTCCCAAGAGTGGCCCGTCTGCCATGCGCCGTCGTCTGAATTACCACAGCGACTCGGGTGGCGAGTCTTATGCGACTTCCGGCGCCGAGTCCCTTCGGGCGTCGGGCGGCTCTGGGACGGATTCTCTATCTTCCATCTTCCGCAACAAAAAGCTCCGTCGTCCATATCCTCTCGGCGATTCCGCCTATGTTGCATCACGAACGGGATCTCTGCTTCGCTCGAGCAAGATCCCACCTGCCGCCGGTCCACCAGAGAAGAGCCTGCCTGACGTTCCATCGTCATCTAACCCCAAGCGAGCATCGAGTTCCATGTCGCCTTCGCCCTCATCGTCTGCCTCGTCTCTCTTACCACCGAGTCCCAGCGTTACCATGTCCTCCTTATCTGCTATTCCTGAGGGTCTCTCCTCTTCCCTCCGACCTCCTCGTCATGGAACAGGCTCTGAGCCTGACGATCGGCGGACAACTTACTCTTCTAACCGTGCATCTACATCATCGATGACATCCTCTTCAACCGCTGCCAGCAGCTCATATTCCGCTCACATCAAACGCAGTCGCCCGCCATCTATCGCCCAGGTTCTTGAGAAATCACCTAAAATTGACAACGTTCTCGACAAACTGCGTCCTTTCTCATAGCCTCGTTGGCCTTTTTTTTTTGCTTTTGTTTTCTCTTCGTAAGTTTCTGCATTTATTCCTAACTCATGGTACATCTGCATCAGCCTTCATCGTCCGATATCTGCATCCATCACACTCATTTCGTTTCTTTCTCATCCATCCTTCTATACTCATGCTTCCAGCACGCTCTTTTGTTTCCTCTCATCTCAGCTTATCTTACGACCGCAAAGATTCGGCACTCACGCTCCTTCAATACCATTTCCTCATACCCATCCCTCCATACCATCATACCCTGAGCCTCTCATACGCTATTCCCGTTCCTCCTTCGTTCAATTCTACCCACGTCTCCTACCGAGTTATCCTTTGCTAATATTGGGCCAAGTGTTTCTTCTCTCGCATTGTCGGCGACCTCTATTGACTGGACTTTCTATTCAGAGCATTTTCCTCCCTGGCTGTCTGTAAAATATTCATCGTATTCTCCGTTTAGGTTCTGTCCTTGATCGCCATCATCATCATCACCCGCTATCTACCTATCTATCCCACTTCTCCTGCGGCAGTTAGTGGTTATTTCTTTCTATCATGGATACTGTAAAATCTATAGTTCGGAATTTTATCATCAGATTATCTACATATTCCATTCCGCGCAAACTCGCGACCTGCCCTGGCTGGCTCTAAGCCGCTTGGGGGTATGCACAGGTATGCACTTCTGAACCAGTATGCAGCTGATTCCAGTGTCCGTGGATCTGATAGGATAAGGATTTGATATATTTTAATAGATGTGCATTTTACTGCACCCGAACAAAATAGGAGATCAAGTCAATTAATCAAAGGTGGATCTTTAGCCAGTGTCCGACAAATTCTTCATATGTACCCTTCGCGGCATGCATCTGTCCCTCCTATGTCAAAAAATTTGGCCTATGTATCGGTGATATTTGTGATTTCCGAGTAACGATTATCCCTACCTACAACCCAGTCCCCCAATATTAATTAATGAAAATTCAAGCTTCATTTTGGCGTTAAGACTGACCCCTTCCTTAAACTGTATCTCCTTTGTTTCCCAAGAAGCTCTTCTGTCATAAGAAGATATATATGCATCTGCAACCGGCGTCCTCATGTCTGCAACGTGGACGACAATGTGGTAGCCATTATAATAAGCCAAAGGCGACCTATGTCCTCTCTGTGTATTTTCAGTCTCACGGATGCTAGGCGAATGCCATTCCAAACCGAAGAACTTAAGAAGACAATTTTCTGTTACCATTTTGTCAAAAGCTCGGAACGTCACTTCAAACCTGATGATGCCTCCAAGAAGCTCAGATCACAATTATCCGAATTCCCACTCGCTCTTGAACCGACTGGTAAACGCAATCCCCGTTTTCCTCGATCGCTATACGGATGGTGGACTGCCATCTTCTAGACTTAGGCATTGCCCTATGGCACCACAACTCCATCCTGCTTGGCAAGCTGTCCTGCCAAACATCCGCGAATAGGGCATCAAATCAATAGCGTACATATCACTATGATCATGCACATGCCATGGAGCAGGTCCTCAAGCTCAAGAGTTAGATATAGCGCTACGTTCCTCATGCTTATTGTTCTTTAATTTTGGATTCAATACCAAGCATTTGCTAAACCTTCGTAATGGAGGCTTGAAGTCTCCGAACACTTTTTCAATTGTGGCCTGGTGATTTAATTAGGCCGAGAACTCTGAACATAAATAAAAACCCCGCTACTAAAGTGATGTTGAAATGTTGTTGTTATACAAGTTTGTTACAATACAAGTCTAAAATAAAACGCTGATAAATCGTGTGGCGCATTTTCTGATCCTATAATTGGAAAATTATATCGAAAACCGAAGAGTGATTGTCTTATTGCAGATATTTCTCTCTTATAGTGTTAGCTTTAGATAAGAATGATGGCCTCAATATGATGTTAACTTGCCCTTCAAAAGAGTGATCGCTGAATGTTGAACGTTGAACAGTTTATTTGTGAAAGTGACTGGGCCGAATTGCGATCAATATTCTTCGTGCTCCCCAAAGTGCCCATTTACAAAAGCAATATTATCCACGCATAGAATATGAATATCCTTGCAGTATCGGAGCTCTTGCCCACTCTTGAAGACTCCTCGAAAGTACGGGCGGACCGGGGAAACCCATCGGTGTTATCGGGAATATATTTATTTCGGAGCGCAATGGCAAACATTGGCGATCTCGTCGTGATCGCTGTGGAGGTCGAGTCAAGTCACATCTGCACAAATTTTGCTCTCAATCCACCGTCTTTGACCGTCCCACGATGAAGTACTTTTCGACGCGAGGAAGGGAGCAGAGGTTATCCTTCGAAGAGGTCAATCCTACGTGACCCATATACTTCATCTCCACACATCTGTAACGAAATTTCTCCATTCAACAGACTGTCCTCACTGGTCTCGCCCCTAACGGCGGTTTATATATTCCAGAATACATTCCGTCCCTGCCCACGGACTGGCGCACGAAATGGAGCAGCTACTCCTTTGTGGAACTTTCAGTTGCCGTACTCTCGCTCTACATCTCCCCCGATGAGATTTCCACCCCAGAGCTCCGCGCACTCGTTGAAAAATCTTACGCGACGTTCCGCCATCCAGATGTGACCCCACTTCACAAAATTGGCGATAAAACCTTCATTCTGGAGCTCTTTCACGGACCTACGTTCGCGTTCAAGGATGTTGCGCTGCAGCTTCTCGGGAACCTGTTCGAGTTCTTTTTACTGCGACGCAATGCACGGAAAGCACCGGGAGAGGCTCAGGAAAAGCTGACCGTGGTGGGTGCGACGAGTGGAGATACAGGAAGGTGTGTATCTCACGAATTCCTCGCCTGACGGTGGCTTGATCTCAACCTATAGCGCCGCCATCTATGGTCTGAGAAACAAGGCCAATATCTCCATCTTCATCCTCCACCCCAAAGGCCGAGTTTCACCCATCCAAGAAGCGCAGATGACTACTGTCACAGACGCCAACGTCCACAATGTCGCCGTCAAGGGCACATTTGATGACTGCCAGGTACCCCATAAAACTATCTCTCGGCTTCGGCATCTTTCCTGACCACGAGAATTTTTACCGCAATAGGACATCGTCAAGGCCCTCTTCGCAGACAAGGAGTTTAACTCTACGCACCGCCTCGGCGCGGTCAACTCCATCAACTGGGCGCGTATCCTTGCACAGACCGTGTACTACTTCCTCTCCTTCTTCCAATTCCAGGCGCAGCTACCCGAAGGCACCTCCATCGACGACGTCGAACTCCAATATGTGGTGCCCACAGGCAACTTCGGTGACATTCTTGCAGGATATTACGCCAAGAAGATGGGCCTCCCCATTGGTAAGCTTGCGGTCGCGACCAACGCCAACGATATCCTGGCGCGTTTCTGGAAGAGCGGTAAATACGAGAAGGTCGATTCCTCAGTATCGGCTGGTGTGGGTGCTGCTGCACCTGCGGGTGGAGCGTCTGATGGTAAGCAGGCGACCGACGCAAGTGGAGTCAAGGAGACGCTCAGCCCAGCCATGGACATCCTGGTGTCAAGTAACTTTGAGCGCCTGTTGTGGTATCTCGCCTTCCAAAATGCTGAGGGGGCAACTGAGGAAGAGAAGAGGAGCGCTGCGTGCCATGCCCTGGATAGTTGGATGAGCAAGATGAAGGCAAACGGTCGCATCGAAGTGCCAGTGCCAGTTCTGGAAACGGCGCGCGCTGATTTCCTGGCCGAGAGAATATCGGATGAGCTGGTATGTGTTTGTGATTAGATTAAGATCGCTCCTTCTCATAGACAACTTTTCAGACGTTGGAAACAATTAAGTCGTACTTCGAACAACCAACGCCTTATATTGCGGATCCCCATACTGCTGTTGGTCTTGCTGCAGCTCGCATCATAGCAAAAACAAAGTCAGTAGCACTCACCTCACAAAAAGATTGCATATACTGATCAGCTTCTTTTTCAGCCCTTCCAACACATACCAAATTGTGCTCTCGACCGCTCACCCGGCCAAATTCTCCGAAGCTGTCTCACGCGCACTTGAAGGATCATCCAGCTTCAACTTCGACCGTGATGTGCTGCCAAAGGAGTTCGAAGGCCTATTAGAGCGCGAAAAACGTGTCATCGATGTCGAGAGAGCGGAAATCAATCTTGTGAAGGCCGTCATTGAAGAAGTTGCTTAAAAACAGAAGGCTAGCTGGACAAGCACAGGGAGTGTTTAGAGCATTGATCCGCCCAAAAAGATTTAAGAGTAGAATTTGTAAGGATAATTGTAGGAGATGCTGGGATCTGAAAACGAAGAATAATAATAAATCTTGCAAAATGATCACCAAATGAATGCTTGCTCGCTCTCTGGAGGGACATCTTGATATTTTGAACATTTATATCCAGGAGTGGGATGGCGTCATCCCAGGGGTATTGAAAATAAATTAGACAGCGCTGCGTGGTGACCCTACGCCTTTGGGACGTTTGTGATAACGAATACAGGGATGTATGATGCGAAAAGCGCAGAGAAGCATAGCCTGTCAAAAGTACCATTTCGTTAGCCTGCGCTCGAGGGTCCGATACCCATTCCTCTGTGCCATACAAAGCTAGGACACGTACGCCAAATTTGACCAGCCAGAACCACCATCCTTGGACCGCAGAGGATGCATATTGATCATGTTATTGATTCCGAATAGCACTGAAGGCCATGCAAGGTACCTAGTTCCAGGATGGGTTCCTGCGTCAAAGACGGCCTTGACATTGCGACTAGCGCATATATCAACGAGTGGCGCACCTGTTCCTCGTCACCATGATCAAACCTGACAGAAACATGCCCGAAGCGCCCAGTCCATCTGTATACGCGTCAGTTTACTGAATATATGCGGTTTCACCCAATAAGTGCGTGCGTGGACGCACCATTGGTGTCGCGGAACCAAGTTTTGGGAGTAACGTATGGAACCTCGAGCGAGGCGTCGCGGGGATCGTCTTTAGTGGAGGCCATGATATCAGAGGTGTTGTAGGTTGGACTTGGGTTGGACGTCGTCAAAAGTTCTAACCTTGGTCGAACCCCAGGCATTGCGGAGTTTAAATGTACATGATGATGATAGACGACGCCCTCTTGCAACTGCACCATAGCGTGTACCACTATGTAAGTATGTCATAAAATTCGCGCCTATTATTCTATTACTTACTGACTTTAATTTTAGGCAGGATGCTGTCAAGGATGACCTTGAGATAGACATCAGAATTTCAGCGAAATGTGGCTTCGACGCCCATCTGAAGTACTTTCTTTCCATCGTACTCGAGGCCCATCATCCAAAGAAGAGTTGCTTGAACGAAATTCAGACAGAGATCGAGAAGCTGCAGTCGAAGCGCTATTACGGCGATTTGGATGGAAATGGGGACACTGCAACTCGTGTAGATGGTACTAGCATTGCGGCGGCTGAGTCAGTTGGGACGCAGAGAGCAGCAACAGGCGGACGAGAGGATACGAGTGACACGAAAAATGTGGACCCGGATGACGATACCCAGTTTACCTGCGATGAAGAAAAGCGCATGGTCAAAGAAAGAGATGAAATACTGGACGGCCTCCTGCATGACGCTCTCGAAGCAGTCCTTCCCATTGCAAATAACAAGGATGTAAAAGAAAATTTAATGGCATTGTAAGTCGTTCGTATCATATCTGGCCAACTCATTGTGCAGAATGTGACGATTTATTGGCAGCGCGAAACAATTTGAGAACTTTGAATCAGCTCGCTACAAGCCATACGTCCTTCTATGTAATAACGCTCTCGACCGCCTGGCTTCCATTGGCGCAAACCTTCGCGTTCGAAAGCCAGACGATCTGAACATTCGGTTTCACCGCAACGATCCCAATGTCGACATCGACTACAAACTTGACCGCAAACCGGATATCATTATCACATCTCTCCATGCCGCCTTAGATGTCGCCCGTTGTACAGGGAAGGAAGAAGTAAACGAAACCTTCTCCGAAAAGCCCCACAAGAATTTCAAATGGCCGACTATCCTCTCATGCGGCGAATTTAAGGTGTTGAAGCATCGTATCCCCGAAGAAGGCAACATCATGAACCTGCAAAAACCTTTTGATATCGTGAATCCTCCACAAGTGTTACGGCATGCATTTCTGTCAGCGGTGGATTCTAACGATGTCACGGAAGCGCCAATTGTTGTAAAAGACTCTGGTTCGAAACGAGCTCAGGATGGAGAATCTGTCGCTGAAAATCCTTCGCTATCAAAGAAACCAGGGCAGTTGAATCCGGAGACGTCGTCTGGCTCAAACTTCAACTCTAACAATTCGCACCGTAACGCAACTAACAGTGCAAATTCACAAGCGAATGTAATTGAAAAGTACACTCGTGAGGTGGTCAACGGTCGCATGCAGTGTGCGTCATATGCAATGGAAATGCTGTCCTACAGTGCTGGTGTACATCATGCCATCAATTTACTTTTCACGGGTAGGTTTTTTCTTTTTCGCAAACAGTTTGCGAATTCAAATAATCTCATTGAAACAGATGGCCACCTATGGGTTTCATATTACGATCGCCAGGGCATCGTGCAGTCTGATGGGGTCAGCATCTTCGCAGACTTTCCCCGCTTCCTGGTCCTCCTTTTCGCTTTTCAGCGTTTCACGAGCGAAGACTGGGGGATTATTCCTTGTCTCAACCCCAAAGCTTTACATGGACTTGGAAACCAGCCGGAGACGGAGAAGCAAGGCCAGGTGGAGCGAGCTCGTGGAAAGCTAGATCCTGGCGACCCACCAGTGCCCTCACCAGTACCCGGAGTCAGTCTTGAATTGCAACAACATTTGCCTGAGTTCTGGGCTTATGACGGTCCGAACAATTTGGCAAGAGTCGAAGTCGATATGGACAATTTTCTATCACACCAACCCCACTGCATTGCGGGAAGGGTTACAACAGTTGTTTCCGCTCAGGGTTTCGCTCAAGATGGTACCTCGGTGGCAACACCGATGGTCTGCAAGATATATCACCCCGAGGTTCAGCATCGGCATGAAGGGCTGACACTCCGGGTTGTCCGCCAGATCGCAAAGGACAATGATCAGGAAATGCTCAGACACCTGTCCTCTATACTTTTTTATGGCGACGTGCCGGGATGCACGACTCAGCGTATTCGGAGCATGGTTAAACGGAAATGGAACGGCCACTGCACTCTCCGGATATTAGACTTGAAGAAGCTGGAGAAAATCACAAGCGTAGAGGGTGCTGAGTTCATCCAGGCTTGGCTCGAAACCGTTATATGTGAGCCTTGACCGTTTGTTCGTATAGATTTTGACACATAGCTTTCTATAAGATCACTCATTTCTGTGGAAACATTATGTCGAACACGGAGACCCTAGTCTGAGCAACATCATGTACGATCCGGACACCAAATGCGGGGTACTGAGCGACTTCGATCTTTCTCTCCTGCAATGGGAACCTAGCGTCATAGGGACCGTTAGGACCTGTACAATCCCATTCATGGCCATCCCTCTCTTGACCAAGGATTACTGGCAAGGGAAAACCCAAAGATTCTTTCATCATGAATTGGAGTCATTCATCTGGATTCTCGTCTACGTAGCTCTCCTTTATAAGAAGGGAATTCGCCAAACAAACCCAGACGTTGACGCTTGGAGAACATCCAACTATATTGATTGTCGTCAAGAGAAGCAGGTTTTCTACACCGGGTACACTTTGATGACAGTCAAAGACAAGACACAGCCGAGCTACCGAGTTTATTGGCCCTTAGTCCAGGAACTCTGTCTCAAGTTGCATCGGTTTCATTACAATAGTGATGAACGTCTGTTCAACGCCCCTACTATCGATGGCTCTGTTGTCGACGCCTCTCTTGAGGATTCTCAAGAGCTCTGGGATACTTTCATTGCTGTACTTGAGTCGAAGTTGCAGAAAAAAGATCTTCCAGACCTCACGCACCTTTTGGATTGTCTTCAGGCTCAGAAACCATCCTTTCGCGCTCCCGACTTGGCCACGCAAGAGCAACAACATTGTGCTATCTTTGACCCTGATCAAGTGAAATCTGCGTTGGGACAATGAATCTGATTGAATTAAGGTCAACAATTTCAAACTTCTTAGATAGAGAGTCCTTGAATTACTAGATGCGCGAAAGATTTGTTTCAGTAACTGTCATTAACGTAGACCAGCAAAACAATGATAGTAATACCTCTTTCACGATGCATATGTATAGAGACAATTGTCCGCCATCGACACCTCGTCTTTTCCCGAATGCATTATCGCAAAATGGGGTTCTCATCGAGGTGAAAGAAAAGACCCGCATTTTTTGTTCTCAGACTAATGTATCTGGCTCCTCGTACGGACTTCATAAGCACATGAAACCAACGAGCGCAGCCGAGCAGAGAACTTTAAAACAGCACATCCAGCTTTACGGCGCTGCAGCACATCTCACATTACAGCAAACAGATTTCGGCGTGTACTTTTCGCCAACAGCTCCTAGCCTACATCATCTTGGAAAAAATCATTGACAGGTTTCGAGTTCCGAGCAGAGCACATAGCGAAGTAATCAACAAGGCATTTCGTGAAAAAGTATAATAATCATAACTATTAACTATTCATGTCCTCAGCAAAGTCATCAGATAAATGTGGGATTGCAAAGATTTACCTCTGCCTCAGGCCAGTCGAGGTCGCAATAATCGTTTGAAAAATAGGTTGGCGATGAAGGTGGTGATGAATCCTGCAGCTCACTTCAATAATGGGACCACAATTGCAAGGAGTGGCAGAAAGGGATCTTACAGACATAGCAGAAGCTGGACTTGTGAGTTCGAAGTTGGTAGAGGTAGATTGTATAGGAGGCGGGAGAGAAAGAGAAAGGGGGACCAATTCGTCGATTCGGGAGTCATCGAACTAGCGGATCGACAATATCCAGGATTCAGCGTGCTACAAAATGGAGAAACCTAGAAATACCTACATCTGAATAATTCCATGATGAATAATCCCCGTCGATGACCGGCGAATTGGGGAGTGGAGGTGGAATGTCCCACAGAAAACATTCCACATTTTCTTTAAACCAACTTTTGTCTTCAGGAGAGAGTTGGGGTGCTCCAGCACCAGTGACATACAGCGCATGCATCGAAAGAGGCTTTGTGCTTAACGATGGGTCATACTGGGGTGATTCTGATTCATCCTTCCTGGCCGATACCAGGTATTTGAAAGCCTCGATGGACAAAGTGGAAGCAGACTCCGGGACACTAATTTCCAGTTGTCTAAGAGTGGGGGCATAAAAGCATGCTTCATTTGATTTTTCTGCCAATCTCTGCAAGAGCCGGTCATTGACACCTGGGCAGTCTTTGAAACGAAGGCCAAACCCATCCCAGTGGCTGATGAATTCCACCAGGTCCTCCTCAGCACTGATATTTTCCAACAACAACTCCCAGCTGGAGAAATCCTTGGCCTTTCCAAGTTGACAATTCCTTATGACTGTATGGCTGACGTCAATTGTGTTTTCGTGGGCGGCGAAGAAACCGGTGAAAAAATTCCGAGTAAGGCCGTTGAATTTGAAGTTCTGGATAAAAATGGGTATCGGAGAACAGCTTAGGCAGGAGGTGTGATCAAGCTCGACATCAAAAAGTACGAGATTTGTTAGGTGACCCATGTTCGAAAGTGTTGAAATGAGGTCCTCCAGGTTGAACTCTTGGGCAGGTATGTTGCGAAGATGGGATATCTTCAGTTGTTTTTGGCTTAATGCGCCAATACTAGCTTCCCACTGCGGAATACGCACTGCTTCAATAAACACATGTCCGTGCATATCCAAGTATTGGAGATTCGGGCAGAGGAATGGACTGGGTTGGGTTCGCAGCACGTATTGAGAAACAAGGAGCATATCTTCATCATCATTGACCCTCCTGCACTGCATACGCAGTGTGCGCAATTTCGGCGCTTGTCCAGAGAACTGGTTCATATGTGGGAGGGAAGAGCTCTGCAGGAGATCAAATACCACGACCACGCACCGCGCAACATGAGGAACAAGTGCTTTCACGACTTCCTTCGCGACTGCTTTCTCCAGGTAGTCAGGTGTATCGGGATACTCCCGGCGAATCACAAAGACCTTGATGAAAAGCAATTTTGAATCTTCAAATCGGCCCTTCAGCTCATCGATAGAGAATGGTTCATCCACGAACACCATAACACGAGTGGCAAAACGGGGTACGGAGCGCACAAGCTCCTTCCAAGCCTTACAGACATTTGCAAGGCACTGTGGGAAGAGCGACGCGTCCGCTAGTTTGCTGGTAGGCTCTTCTTCGAGAGGTAGGTCGCAAGATGCAATGTAAACCTCTTCGAAAACCCTCAAAAGGATTTCCTTTGGCAGGGAAAGAATTGACGCTCGTTTGATGGGAAAAGTCACCATAGTTTAGACTCCACGGATGTAGCACTGGTATGTCAGAAACAGATTAGGCTATGAAATAAGAACTGAAGACATACTAAGTAATATTTGAATTCACTATAGCTTTCGACAGCCAACGTTTCCCGGAAGTCGTAGTTGAAAGTTAGATTGAAATCCAATTAATTAAAACCATTGTTGTTGTTGACGCGTCGACAATATCTGAAGTCATGTGACACCCTTTTACGATTCTCCCGAGTCCTCCGACTCGAAGTCCTCTCGCACTGTATCGAAACTACAAGCCAACTTCCAGTATCGAATTTCATGTATTGAGTCAAGATTAATTATACAAAGTCGGATTATATTTAGTAACTCTGCGATCTTGGTCAGTGCGATCTTGGTCAGGTTGTTGAGCCCTCCGTAAAAAGATCGATATCCATTGAAGGCTATGTCAAGCCTCTGGCCCTTCAACCATCCACGCAAGCTCTACAACTTGCCTGCTTGAAAGCTCGAGTTTATAACAAGTCTCTATTAAAAACAGAAACCGTCAGAGCCTAGCAATATATACTAATTATCGATTCAGTTGACCGGGTTGGGCCAGGGTGCCGAGCGCAAATTACTTGGTCAACTTTCTCATCCTGCTGTCATTGTCAACGGATGGTTTCTCCAGACCTCATGGCATCCTGACCTCGTGCACATGCAAACAAGCGCCCAAGTGGATCTGTTCATCTGGGATAGTATCAGAATTTGCGTATCTGGAAGCCTGAATGCATTTTGAAACCTTGTTCTGGCGAATATGATTCACTGATTATTTCGATAATGGCGAGACCGACTCGTGGCATTCTGGGGCGTGTCCTATGGGAGGCGATCCTGAGGAAGACAGTCGGCATGAAGGTACTTAACTTCATCATGCCCGGGCCCGAGGGTTATAACTTATAGTAAATGAGTTCAATCGAAATTCCTAGGTCGTTCTATCGCTGGAGACTTTTGACTGCCAATCGACTCTGGCTGTGGTCAAGTCAAAGCTTGGGCTTTCCTTAATTTCGTGAGTCCTTCCGTTCCGAAAGAGAAGCCCAAACGGACCACTCACACGAGGGTACACGTCGATCAGTCGTGGAAGCTGGCGGCTGAACGCAGTGTTGGCCCAGTCGGGGACCAAGCCGGGATAGGCGGTCGCTAAGTCGTTTTAGTCGGATAGTCGACTCGACTATCCGACCTGATGGCCAGGGTCTGATACTAAATTCGGAAGAGCTGAGATAAAAATATAACTTATATGTCATGTGATCTTCCTATGAGCGCGATAACCTGGGCTAATTCATGTCGTAGCGCCCGCCACAACAACCAAATTTCTATGAAATAAGTGTATCTAGCTTTTATACATTATAAAGAAGGTATCCAGTCAAAAAAAACATGTTGCGCGAACAATTTGTCTAAGATATAGGGCAATTAGCCGTGAACATTGAAAATACTAGGGAATTTGGAAAGAGATATTGTCGACTACACTATCAATTCGTGAAAACACTTTCCACACAGTCGTCAAGATCATAATCTAAATCACCTGCTCCATCCTGTTCAAGCAGATCATAAAATTCCATCTCGTCTTCAAGACTTCCAACAGCGCTTCGCTGAGCAGCGGCAACCCAAGTATCGGAAGTAAAGTCAAACAGATCACGGATTCGCCGCTTCTCGGGTGAGCCTATAGGAATAGAGTCTGGAATATCAGGATCTATGTCGTTGTCAAGCATATTAATGAGTCGGGATGACAGAATTCGAAGGGACTGAGAAGTAGGCAGTTCCGAGTCGGATGTGGGTGGCGTAGTATCTGAGTATTAAGTAGTAGAAGCAGAAGTTGTGACGTCGTCGATTATATCCATGGGTATTAGATCAGGACCAGTGCGAGTGCCAGCATCTGTCGAAGGAGATGGAATTGTCGAGGCCACTTTGTTTTCTGCGTTGATTCCAAATAAGCGCTGACGAAGTTTCGCCTTGTTTTCGGCGCTCAAGTTCTCGTCCCGTATGTGCATCTTGCATTCCGCCAAATCGACAACCTTCTGAGTACCAAGACGGGTTCGAAGTTTCGTCAAAATAAGGCCGAATGTGCTAAAGAGCCGTTCACAAGAGGCGGAATTTGGGCAAATAGAGAGAATCAATATGATGGCATCCTTTGTTCGAGGAAGAAATCCGCCCTCACGTCTGGAGTTGTCTTCCTCGTTCTGAATAACTTGTCCGACACGGATTTCAAGACAACCACTACAGAACACCCTAATCTTGTCCTGCTTCGCATTTGCCCATACCTCAGGGGGTCGTTCTTTCAACTGGTTCTTGAGGTAGAGAGGGTGATCAATGAAGTGCGAGCGCCACCATCCACGAGCCATGATGAGATATGGAGTTTGTGGTGTACTATTCAGCAAGTTCCATGTGGTATATATACCTTCCAATTCCTCTCTTTGTTCAAGCTATTTCGTAGTAAAGCTCTTTTTTCATTGTCGATCACCGTGAACTTGAATGTGAAATGCAGAGCAATTTTCTCGGGTCTGAGGACTTTAAACAAGGTAAATATATTCAGAAGCCACTTTAAATTGATCTGAGAGTGCCTTTTCGAATGCTACACGAAGCAAGTCAGTGTAATGTGTCAAAACATCGAGCAAAGTAATCAAGTGCTTAGGTGTAGCTCTTATTCTTTACCTGTATCTTATTGAATTTAAAGGTAACTATTGCGTATTGGACCCAGAGAATAAATCAAATACAGAGTACTAAGTGGATCAGAGTTGCTCCAGTCACTCTACTTTGGCTGTGCGCAGGGAAACGCGGTTAGCGCCAAGTTGGCGTTCTGTCAATTAGGCGGCACTCCTTCACTTTGCGTCGCTGTGCTCACTGCTGCTCAGCCACTGATTAATGACAGTGAGAAAGTGTTCATGTGATCATAGTCGCTGCCTATGTTTCTAATTTAAGGTATAGTCGGGGACTTAGTCAGAATAGTCTGACAGTTCCGGCTCCCGACTAGCGACTATAGTCACCGACTGAGCCAACACTGGCTGAACGCCCTGATAAACCTGCAGCTTCTTGACCGCCACATTCTTGAGGCCGATACTGTATACGAATGGTCGCGCTCGTCAAAGGGATGTCGCGGCCAGATATTGGCGGCAATAATGGTTGAGGTTGAAGCTGAAGCTATATCGCATTGCCATATGTTTGTCATCGATGGTAGCCGTTGACACCGGGGATGGGGAATGTGGCTTGACAAACGGAGCAACTTTCCTCTCACGGATACCTCCACGGCGCTAACATGATGGCCTCAAGGCAGTGGGATAGGTGGAAATTCAGGGGGGCAGGCCACCATTTTCCTGAACCACCATCACGACCTTGTTCTCCACCGTCGATCCACGCACTGGCGAGGAACTACGAACGCCACGACTTGGAACGAACTTAATCCTTTCACGACCTAAAACCATGTCCCAATTAAACATACCATCCCGACTCGCCGATGTTTTATCGCTGAGGAGTCTGCGCTCGCCGGCGCCTTCAATGAAGTCAGCGAGAAAGGACCCCAAAGAGGACAAAAGTCGAGTTCCGCACCCCTCCCATCGACACGCTTCTCCTTCTGCTCCTTGGCCTTGGGTTGACCTAGAGGATGGTGTGTTTTTAAGTACACCAATTAATTATAAGCTTTCATGATTGAACTACACCTTTTCAGAGGTTGATAAGCAGCAGCTCGAGTGCCCACTGCCACCTATACCTCCTCTTTGTGACCATGTCAACTGTGGAGGATGCTTTACAGGCTATCCACAGTCTCGTTTTCCGAACTGGACTTATCGTCAAGTAATGAAGAGCAAGATCTACGGCGCTATTCACGATTATGACCGCGAGAAAACATGCTTCTTCATCGAGTAGACGTCGATAGCAATGGATTCTTCACCAATCCCGGACCCATCGCTGCGCCACCAGGACAGGAGGCTGCTATTTGGATCAGCTGATAAAAGAGGAGGTGAGCTCTAAAGGTCACCGTCTGACGATAATTATTAATGAATAGTTTATGATAGCGACCAGATGGAATCCGCGTTAGAGCTATGTTCATTGAGAATATGTCAGGGCCTATCCTTCAGATGCTAGGAGCGAAGTAAGTAATACACCTCTGATGTTGAGCGCCCTTATTGAAATGCTATAGATATAATATTGAACCTTTCTTCTGGTCATCCTCATTGAGCTGGATCCCATCACGGTTTCAGGAAGAGATCCAACCAGGCATTGGAGATCGTGAGTGCCGTATCTTCATTCAGGTTTACCAATACAACTTACCTCCAATAGATATCACCGTGACATTGACTTTCCTGCGCTCAATGTCCAACCACGATGCAATCCATCTCAACGCCGCCTTTACAAAGTCTGCGGACTCTCTCAAGACTCCCCCTCGTACCCTGCTGGGTACGTCATACCGATTCCGACGCATTCGCACATCAAACTCAATCATACGCATTTTTCAGGTACCCAAATGATTGACCCCCACGCCCCACTGGCTCTGTATTCCAGTTCGTTTTCATTTAGGATGTTCTAGTGAAGTCAAAGCTAACAGTATTCCCGGTAGACGATCGCCTTCTCGTACTGGACCTTCTAGCAGTGCATCTAATACGGAACAAGAATGGCAGCACGATAATTTCCTTCCATCCCAGTCTAAATTTGCCTACGACTACCGCTCCGTTTTTGCACGAGCGCATTCGCTTTGCAGGTGCGTGATCGTCGAATACCAGCCATCCGGGCGTGTACAAGCATTGATGATCTCCGCAGGCCAAAGTGTATACTGGCAAAGCATCTTCCAGAAATCACCAGACCCCACTTTCGTCCTGCTAACCTTCATATGGCATGCGATGTACGCCTGGGACGAAGCACTCGAGAACCTATACGATCATATCTGCTCTCTTGTGAGTTCTGATAGCGCAAATCAGGCCCCCTCGACAGAGTAATCATTTATATCTCAACCTTCTCCAGGAAACCCGTGTTATCTCAACGGCGGAAATGCCTCTCACTCGCGAACTACACATTATACGCGCGCACCACTTGCACTACACATCGCTCTTGGACGATTTCCAGAAACACGTAGTCTTCATCCGTGACACGCAGAATCCGGCTATGGACGGCGTCTCTGATGAGGATCGTGAGTACGGCAAGACGATCATGGATAGGGAGTGCGAGAACCTGTTGACGGAGTGCAAGCGTCTGAAGAATGAGCTGCATATGCAGGAGCGGCGGTTGAAGAATGTCATGGGACTGGTGCGCTTTGTTTTGACTCGGGAATGCGCTCTGGAATATTACTTACAAATGTTCGCTTGTATATAGGTGTTCAGCAGCGTGAACATCACAGACAGTCGGTACATGAGGGAAATGACGGAGGCTGCCGTGCGGGATAGTGCCGGTGAGTTTCATCTCTTTACTTCGACTCCAAGGACTGCGCTAATTACCTTTCATTTCTCTCGATAGCTGTATGTCCCTCAAATAATTCCAAGGATCTTCGATCACTAACCTTTGCGCAGATGAAGCAAATCGCGTATCTAACGATGGTCTTCCTCCCAGCCTCCTTTCGTCGCGGTAAGTCCTACAGGGGCTCCTCATCATTAAATCAGCTAAACCCGAAGCTTACATAAACTTAGGGCGTCTTTGGAATGAACGTGAGCGAAATCAACCCCGGTACATTCGGCACGCTGTCCATCTACGTCGCATCGCCATCCCCCTCACCATCATCACCGCATGGGTGATCATCGCCTTCCAGAGCCGGTACATCTTCCCTGAGAACACGGGCTTCTTCAAGCGGCTTGGGTGGCCTATATATTTGGCCTTGAAGATGTTGAGGAAAAAGGAGGCGATCAATATTCACGCTGACGATTCGACGGAATATAGCTTGGATAGTAAAGAAGCTATCAGATCGAGAAGCATGCTCTACTAATGTGAGCTCTTCGCCCGTGTTACATTTGTATATGTTATTGGTCTGGAACTTGATTATTATACGGCCGCTTTGTTTTTGTAGATGTTCTTATTTTATATAACGAATACACTTACAAGGATCACCATATTTTTTTGATGTCTTCCAGGACTCCGAGGCTTTGCTGAGGCTGATCATTGCCAGTTTTGATCGGCGCTTACTTTGATGATCAACGTTCAACGGACACAGTTGATTTCAAATAAGTACGTTGTTCATTCAATTGAGTCGTATTCTGTATGAGGTTTTGGTATAGATGCTCCTTTCAGACTCCTCTGAGCGGTCTACTCACACATGGAACCACAGGATTTGGATTTCGCATTACCGTATTACAACTTTAAAGCCAGGTAAACATTGTCACGGTGAGTGAGTGTTCATGCACGTTCATGATCCGCCTGGGGCCTGACCATCTCACTCACCTCTTGATAGGCCGGCTGAGAACAATCGCAGCTTCGTGACTGGGTCAGAATGCTGAGCGTCTCTGAGTTAGTTAGTATGCATTTGACGTTGACCTGTTGGGCGTAGCATGAGTGGGTACTATGTTCCGGGAAGTTTATTTAATTGAACTCGCGTTATTTTATCTGCTAAGCTCGTCTGACTGGCTGTACTTATTAGTGAAACCTTATGATAGGCAGCTCATTTTTCTGCCATGTGTACACTGAGTGTTTGGGGTGGTTAAGTTAATCAAAATCGATATCTAAAACACAGACCTACATACTTTCTGAACCTATTCAAACGAGAAGTAGGCCGACGTGCCAACCTTTCAACGGAGCGTATCAATTTTTTCTCACCCATTTCTTAACTGTGATCTGGACGAGTGCTCTTGTGCCCCTCTCTAGTCCTAAATTCCTTTTTAATCTACGTTACGCTAGCGCTGGCACCTCGGAACAGTAATCGACTCATCTTCTTGATTGCTTTTTGACCAGCGCCGTAACCAATGCTCCTTGAGCGCTCCTTACATGCCCGTGTATAGCTACGACTATAATTCACTCATTGCACGATTTTTCCTATCTAGAATTTGTACATCGTTCACTGAGCCTTACAACCATACTATTATTACTCAGACTGTCATGATATTTCGCCAGTGGCACACTGTCACGTGCGCCTGCCGAATTCTTGCCGTCCTATTATAATTCTTGTCGCCGCTCGGAATGATTCAATGAATCTGATGTTGATCTGCACCGTGACCATGCTCTCTCATCCGGGAACCAACGAACTATGCCTGAAACTGTATTTCTACTCGAGCTCTTCTAACGCCTCAGCTGACTGTATGCTCGTATGCATCGGCATTCGATTGTTATGTATTGAAGTCTTCGACGTGTCACTCTCGTAGCTCACTTGTTGCGACCTTTTCCGACGACCTGATTCTGGACAGCCTCTCGCGATTTGCTTAGGGTACTCTGGCCTCTGGAGCACATGGTCGATAGAGATCCGTATGGTTTTCCTGGAGAAATCGCTTCTCGCTCTTCAAGATAACAAACAAAAGCAACTTCGAGGTCTCCGACAGATTGCGGTTGCTGCTTCTATTATGTTCTAGTCTTCACTGGTTGATCTACAATTTTGTGCGTTTGTTGTTTATTCTTGACTCTCCACTCGTCAATGATGTTTTTTTATCCACATGGACTGACTCATTGGGGTTAGATGATATCGATGGCTCCATGTTTGGAAGGACTCCTTCGGTAACCAGCAGACTTTCACTCTTGCATCCACTTTAGGTCGAGGTCGTCAAGATCGCACTTCATTGCCTGGAAGACTGCTGCGATGCCGGTTACTCCCTGGAATATTGTTCTCGGTCGGACCGGCGGCTGGCTGTCTGATGACATGCTGCAAACTGCAAGCAGCATGGATACTGCCCTTCTGCATGTGATGACCGCTTTGTTTTGAATAAAAGAAGGATGCAAGTATATATAACAGACCGCAAGCGCCCACCCACGTTGTAGCTCGACCCACCTGCTCAAATGCGTGGCTCTCTGATCCTCCTACCTTCCTTCATCTTGCCAGCGCTCTCTCAACAGATCTGGGATATTGTGAGTCCTTTTCTCTGAACATGGTAGAGAATTTTACGTCTAAACTCTTTGGATCAGTGGCAAACTACATGGGATAGATCGAAGCTGTTCACATCGCTGGCCCCTTCGTCACCCATCAACTTCGTGACGCCAGGAGCCATTGGAAGTGCTGACATTGTCATCAACGATGGCACAGTGTATCAATCTATAGTCGGTTTTGGTGGTTCATTGAGTGATTCATCTTCTCTTTGTGATGTAACGTATTACTGATATCCTGACCAGCGGATACGTCGGCAACGACCCTCAACAATCTGAAGGTTTGCCATTCTAATTCATCAAGTGTTCCATGCCACTGAAAACACGACTTGCAGACTAAGAATTCTGCGAATTATTGGAAACTCTTGCAATATATGTTCACGACGACGGACGGTGCCAACGCCGCCGGCCTGAACTATATTCGCATTCCCCTGGGTGCTTCAGACTTCTCGGCGAACCGTGTGTTCTAATTTTACATTCGTTCGCAACACGTTCCGATCTATTTGCAGTATACAGCCTGGACGATACCAGTGGAGACACGAGTTTCAGCAAATTCAACATTAACAACATTCCTGCTGCTGTTTTTTCTGTTCTGAAAGATATCCAGACAACCAACAGCTTGATCAAGATCCACCTTCTTCCTTGGTCTCCGGTAAGTCAAACGGAAAGATACCGATTGCAGGAACTATGATGCTGAGTTGCCCGTTCTATGCTAGCCAGGCTGGATGAAAGATAGTGGGACCATGAACGGCGGATCGCTGAAATCTCAATACGTCAGTGCCTGTGAGTGTAAGATCTGCTGCTCCGACGCCGCATCTTCTCATCCAGCGTAGATCCTACCTACCTCCTAAAGGCCGTGCAAGGCTTCCAATCCAAGGGCTTCCCTGTTTTTGCGGTCTCCATCCAGGTTAGCTAGTCTCTTTCAGCCTGAAGGACACTATTCTTTAACAATGCGTCCTTAAGAATGAGCCGCAAAACTCCAACCCGACATACCCAACGTGTACAATGAGTGCAGATGTCGAAGGTCAAATAGGCACTTCGCTAAGAAGTCTGTTGAATTCAAACGGATTGTCAAGCGTCAAGATCGTAGGATATGAGGTGCGCCCTTGATCATGAGTTTCGAGGATACGCTTCTAACATGTATACCGACTATTGTAGCATAACTGGGATGACGCCTCTGCCTACCCAGTGCAACTTGTGAGTACAGTATCCCGCGAAATACTCTAGCTATCGAATCTTAAGTCTGACTATCCAAGATGAATTCATATGGGAGTGCCTTTTCAGGGGTAGCTTTTCATTGCTATGCTGGATCTGTCTCGAATCAAGATCAATTCCACAACGCCTTCCCGTCCAAGGTATACATCGACTTCTCCAGACCAGACTTCTTCCATCGCTGATTGCATTTTTCTATATGTAGGCAATCTACTTCACGGAATGTGCAGGAACGATAGGTTCGGATTGGTGGAGTGATATCAAGGTAAAGCCTTCCACCTGGTGCATCGTTCTTTTTTGCTTATAAAATGCAGTGGTATATGGACAATTTGTAAGATTACTTTTTGGTCTGGGTAGGAATATCCTCCTGAGATATAATGAATCGAAAGGTGGATAGGAAGCTTGGAACATAATTCGCAATTAGTACGCTGCTCTTCTAGTCCTTATTTGTGTTTACTAACTTAATTTGCCTGTAGGGCCTCATGTGGAACATTGCTGCAGATGGAAATGGAAACCCCAAGTTACCTGGGACAAATAGCTGTGGTGGAAGTGGATGCCGACCGCTCGTCACTGTCAACAGTGATGGCAGCTATTCTTTCAATCAAGAATGTGAGCCTGTCGTTCCAAGTAGTGTGGACAATGCATGGCTAATCACACTGATATTCCTTCTGGTTGCAGTTTATTCCATGGCACAAGCCTCGAAGGCCATCATCCCTAAGGATAACGGAGGCCCTTATGGGAAGAGAATTGGCGTCTCTGTTGGAGGCTCATTAGGATGGGCTCTCAGAGTGGGCGCCTATGTCACCAGCAGAGTGTCGTCGAGCGACTGGTTGAGATATTCAATTGTCGTCTTAAACTGTACGTCTGACTGTATTCTTCCGCTTTAATGTCGCTCATTCTGATGTTTTTCTTTCTTTTTAGGGGATGATAGCGCATCCACGAGCTGGAACCCACAACCAGTGACTACAACTATTGAGTTCAGAGGCATGCAGGTTCGCGTTGAGTCATTTATCCAACAAGTCACATCTATCTAACGCACACTGCTGCCATACAGGCTACATATATGTTCCCCGTCGGCGTGACTACTCTGTGGTGGTTTGCTCCCAATACAGGAAACGCAAGAAGGGGCAACGATAACTCGAGCTTCGCCGAAAGTGTGAAGCTAACGACTTCAAACAACATGAAATTCTTCAATGGAACTACAGGAAACTTCACAAGGATCAAATCCTAAGAAAACGATATTTATGTAACGCCAATTTGACCTTATATTACCTTACGCGGATGTACGCAATACTGGGTGTATGGGATGCCAGTTTGAATGAATTCGAGCATGCTCTCTTGGGAAAATCATTCGAGACCTGCCGAACGACAATGAGCACGTTGAGACTTATTTTCTGTTGCTTCAGGCATCAATATGGTTGGGCCAGATTATCCTATAGGTTGCCTATCTGCCAAAGCCCGACGCTGATACGAGAACGACTTGGCGCGTCAAACCTCAGCTGCTCTGAATTCGAACAATGCCTCGTTCTACGACTGTTAAAGCTTGAGGGTGTCAGCTACTGTCCATCAGGAATTCTTATCCCAGCGAAGCCCCTGGTTATCTTCCAAGGCCTTAGCGAATTGCACGTCCGAGATGTCAAAATTGGCGAACGCCTTTGGGCGATTGTCGAAGAATGAGGAATCTGTATCAACCCGATGTCGGAAATCTCGCTACAAATTTCATTCGAACTCAAAGTCTTTCGTTCTCGCACGACTCTCTTTCCTGGCCGACTAGCAATATTATAAATAATCTGACTAATGTTAAGTTAGGCTCTTGCTGTACGCGGTGTTCGTGAAGCAGCTACGGTGAATTTATCTCTGCGCGGACTCGATGGCACTTAATAATCTCCACGTGCTGTTAGGGGCGTTCATCAGCGATATGGTGCGCAGTATCATCACGTAGTCTCATGCTTCAAATGACCAAACTCATCTTGAATTCTCCCTATCATTGATCTCGTGCTCGGAGCGCAGTCGTATTACGGACAATGTGGTCATTTTCGCCTATATTCTAAATTACACGAGGCTCAGGGTATCGTAAGAAGCGGTCGCTAACCGCTGGTAAATGAGGCAGCTTGTGGAGAGGTGGATAAAATAGGCATCCTCTGTCTTGCGCACAGTACGCTTTTGACCCCCTTTTGAGAATTCTAGCTAATCCGTACGTTCACCGGAAACTCGATACCACTTCATTTGAGCCGAAGCCTCAGAGGCAAATTGCAAGGCCGAGTGCAGCTAAATCGTACCAGGAGCATCCCATCGAGACCCCGTTTCCAAGGTGCACCCGGATGCCAGCCATTCACGGTAACTCCTGTCCTAGTAACCTTGCGCACTCACTAGCGAATTGACAGATAATTGTTAGTTCCCAGACCCACGATCCAGACTCGACTGTAGCACTTCATCCCCACAAATGTCACGTTCTCCACCCATAGCATCCTGGCTCAGCCACACGATCGGTGTATGAAGTAGCTCAAACTATTCTCTCAGCGCTCGAGAATCTGAACCATT
>QEYC01000231.1:0-29109 GCA_009935795.1 Pholiota adiposa | reverse complement strand
TGTCGTCGTTGTCGCTCCTATCGTCGTCGTCGCAGCCCCTTCAGCTGCGACGTCTACTTGCGGGTGCACGATCGATGTGGAGGTGGGTTGGGTGACTCAGGCGGCGCGGGCGGCGTGGCAGAGGCGGCGCTCGCGGGGACACGTTTGCGGGCGGCGGGAGGCGGGAGGTGAGGGGCGCTCGCGGGTTATGGTCGTCGTGGATGGGCGCGCGAGAGCGCCCGGGTTGCGCAAAGTGGCGAGGACGCCGGCGGGCTGTCGAGGGAGAAGGGGGGTCAGTAGGGCATGTGCTGGGCACTGTGAGGGCGCACCTGGCGGATCTCCCGCTCACTCGGGCCTTCCCTTGCCTTCCTCGATCCTCCTTCCATTTGGTCTTCAGTGCTGGGGGCCGGGTGGGGGCGACGGCGGCGTGTCGACGTGGCATGAGATGGTAGTGGAACGGTTGAAACGGACAAGTCCAACCGTAAACAAACAATTGATGCCGTTCGGAGTTTCGAACGGCATCAATTGTTTGTTTACGGTTGGACTTGTCCGTTTCAACGTTTTCACCCACCACCCCGCCGCCGCCCTCCCTATCTACAACACGCCGCAGCACCTCCGACTCGACCACCGGCCGTCCGTCCGCCTCGCGTTGCTGCCATTAATGCCGGCCTGGGATTCGAAGGAGGAGAGGGGAGAGAGGGAACGAGGGAGTGACGGGCGTCGTCACTCCCTCACAGGTGAGTCTGCGACCACGTCGCCGCGTGTATCCACTGCTCACACCTTTCCGTCCCCCACAGCTGCCACCACTTCTCAGGATGCTCCATTCCCGCCCCTGCCTGCCCATCGACTCGCTGCCTCCCCCTACTCTCTCTCCCTCCCGCTCCCAGTGCGCAGCCGCCCTCTAGGGCCGAGGACGGACGGAGCCGCGGCTAGGAGATGAGCGCGCGAGGTGCAGCACGGAGTGGGTGTGTATCACCGAGGGCCGCACGACAACGACGCCGCCACGGGCGAAATGACACAGCGACGGCTCTGCGTTGCCCCCAGGTAAATCCTCTTCCCTCCGTCCCCATTGCTGACATCAGCAGTGCCGGTGTCTGTCCGACGCCGGCCACCCCTCCCAGCATCGACTCCATGTGCCAGCGCGGCTGACGAGCGCAACGGACCCACCGCACGGCGCACATACGGTACGGACGAGGGTGCAGGAGCGCAGCGACAGCGGGCAAGACAGTGAGTCAGGGCGGTCCGCCCCCGCCAACCCACTGACTTGCGCCTACCGCCCACCCTCTCTCCTCTCGCCTCCCCAAGCGCCCAGCGCCCTCTATGGCCGAGGATGGGCAGAGCCGCAGCTAGGATTCCAGCTATCGCTGCCGCTGCTGGCCTGCAGTGTGCACGACTGAGCTGTTATATCTATGTATCAAATTGAATTACTGATGCATTATTGATAGTCTACATATATGTAATTTGTATATGCCTACCAAATGCACAATTACAGTTACAGAAAGTTAAGAAACAGCATATGTAAGTTGCTATAGTCCTAGAGATGCTTAGTTCTTTCAAAGACTCCTGGATGCCTCTAACCACTCCTGAGATATTGCAGAGACTCAGAAAGACATTTGGAGACACTCTAGAAATATCTAAAAATTACAAAGATATCCAAGTGAGATCCAGAGCCCCCCTAGAGTATCTGGATGTCCTTGGATGTCTTTGATAAAGTTGCATATTACCTGGGTGGCTTCTGGTGAAAGGGTGTTTTTCCTGATGTGCCACCACCTTCCACCACCTTCTACCACTTGCCACCAGTAAATTTACTACTGTCCACTACCTTCCACCACTTTCCACCACTTTCTACCAGTAAATTTACCACTGTCCACCACTTGCCACCACCTTCCACCACCTTCTACCACTTGCCACCAGTAAATTTACTACTGTCCACTACCTTCCACCACTTTCCACCACTTTCCACCAGTAAATTTACCACTGTCCACCACTTGCCACCACCTTCCACCACCTTCCACCACCTTCTACCACTTGCCACCAGTAAATCTACTACTGTCCACTACCTTCCACCACTTTCCACCACTTGCCACCAGTAAATTTACCACCTTCCACCACCTTCCACCACTTTCCACCAGTGTTTCCACCAGTTGCCACCAGTTGCCACCAATATTCTCACCACCTTTCACTACTTACCACAAGTTTCCACCAGTTTCCACTAGTGTTTCCACCACTTTCCACCAGTTGCCACCAGTATTCTCACCACCTTCCACTAATTACCACTAGTTGCCACCAGTTTTCGCCACTTGCCACCAGTAAATTTACCACATTCAACCACTTTTCACCACCATCCACCAGTTGCCACCAGTTGCCATTACCTTCTACTAGTACCTCCATTACTTTCCACCACCACTTTCCACCACTTTCCACTAGTAATTCCACTACTTTCCACCACCTTGCACCACCTTCCACTAGTAACTTCATTACTTGCCACTAGTTTCCACTAGTTTCCACTAGTAAATTCACCACCTTCCACCATTTTCCACTACTTGCCACCAGTTTTTACCAGTTTCCACCACTTGCCACCACCTTTCACTAGTAACACCTTCCACCAGTTTCTACTAGTAATTCTATTACTTTCCACCAGTTTCCATTATTTTACTGGTAACACCACTACTTGCTACTATTTTCTATTACTGTACTATTTTGACCAGATGTTCACAGTATGTTACGTGTTACGCTCTAAGTTCACTGGATGACATGTTTATTTTGAAAATTTATGCGTTACCAGCTGGTAAATAAGTTCATTTTGTTCAGCAGTTAGAGCCACATTGAGTAATAGTTACTGGATATAAATAGTGTGACCTTGGTATGTAGAATATGACCATAGTTTGACCACAGCAGTGTGTTACATGATGGCTGTAAACTGCTGCAAGTCCAATAGCCTATTTAAATGGACTTTCAGTAGCCTTTGGATGTCACCAATTGTGGGGGGAGGAGGAAAGGCCATTTGGTGGCTTCAGCGCAAGGTGGGAGCACTTTACCTCTTGTTTAAAGTGCAAAAACAAAGCCATTTTTTTGGCCATTTTCCCTATTTTTAAGCACAAAAATCTTCAATTTAGGACATATTCACTCGCCAATGTTACGCATTACATTTCAATGAATAGGTTCATTCTGGACCCCCGTTATGCATTACATGAACATTCGGTCAAAATAGTACAATACTTTCAACCACTTTCCATAGTCTGTGTGATACTAATGCTACAGTTTTCTTAGTTTAACATGCAAATGGGAGGGACAAATACACAGTGCACATTAAACTGAAGTATTCCACTGTACAGCTCAATGTTAATAATGGAACTGATACAAAGGCCCAACAACTGGATAGAATCTGGAATGTGTGGGTAAATTTACTAGTGGCAAGTGGTGGAAACTGGTGGCAAGTAATGAAGTTACTACTGCACTATTTCAACCAAGTATTCAGTCACTTGTCATTTTGATGCATGAACTGAACACTTGGTTCATCTGTCATAGGTCATTTTGGCCTAAAGTTGTGCTCAATCAGCAGTTTTGGCAATTTTTGCATGTTTTGATGCAAAACTTTTTCAAAATAGTCACAATTTGGACCCTTAATTGTCTAATAGGGACAAATAAACACTATGTCCAGTGAACACCTTGTGTCATATGTCATATGGTGTGAACACTTGGTCAAAATAGTACAGTAGTGGCAAATGGTGGAAACTTGTGGCAAGTAATAAAGTTACTAGTGGAAGGTAGTGCAAAGTAGTGGAAAGTAGTGGAATTACTAGTGGAAGGTGGAGGAAAGCAGTGGAAAGTGATGGAGGTACTGATAGAAGGTAATAGCAACTAGTGTCAACTGGTGGATGGTGGTAAAAAGTAGTTAAAAGTGGTAAATTTACTAGTGGCAACTGGTGGCAACTAGTGGCAACTAGTGGAAACACTGGTGGAAACTGGTGGCAACTGGTGGTAAGTAGTAGAAGGTGGTGAGAATACTGGTGGCAACTGGTGGAAACACTGGTGGAAACTGGTGGCAACTGGTGGTAAGTAGTAGAAGGTGGTGAGAATACTGGTGGCAACTGGTGGAAACACTGGTGGAAAGTGGTGGAAGGTGGTGGAAGGTGGTAAATTTACTGGTGGCAAGTGGTGGAAGATGGTGGAAAGTGGTGGCAAGTGGTGGCAAATGGTGGACTTCAATAGACTAGTACCTCATCCGGTAAAATCCACTGGAATCCACCAGAATCCAGTGGAAACTAGTAACTAAAAGTGGTGGAGTGCCAATTACTGCAGCGGAGTGACAGGAGTATAGAGTAAGAATAGAGTAAGGACAGTGGGAGTGGTCGAGACTACAGCAAAGAATTAGATGGTAGACAAAGAGGAGTTGGTGAGAACAATAAGTCAGATGCATGGAATGCAACTCTTGAGTTGACCAATCACAGGACATAGATAACCCAGCCAATGAGCAAGCCTCTTTATCTTGTCTTGCATCTTTGTCTCACATGAGAAAAAGTGCCCTTTGTTTGTAATATAGATTAGCACTGCCCCAATTGTTTTTTTATTATTAAATTTTTATATTATGACTCAATACTAATTTTTACTAGTAGTTTGATGAGTAAGACGGGTAATTGTAGTAGATTGCTAAATGGTAAGACATTGTAAGAATATTATTATTCTTTTTTTTTGCGCCATAGTGCTGTAGGCATTTACAATTTATTACGCAGGATTAACAAAATATACAAAAAAGTATCAAAGGCCACCAGAGTCAGTAATCAGGTGGAGCTACTATTAATTACTAGTTAGTCGGTAGTTAGCAAGTAATTAGTGGATAGTTGGCCAGTGTTGTATTACTATTTAGTTAAAGGTTAGCTGGTGATCAATCAGTGGTAAACCTAGTTAGTCAGTGGTGGAAGATTAATTGGTGGTGGAACCAGTGGTTAGTCAGAGGTTAGTCCAGTGGTAGAGCCAGTGGTGGAACCAGGTCAACCACTGGTCAGCCAGTGGTTAGTCAGTGGTTAGTCAGTGGTAGAGCCAGTGTGGAACCAGTGGTCAACACTGGTCAGCCAGTAAGTTATGTCAGTAGTTAGTCAGTGGTGGAACCACTGGGCAGTCAGAGGTTAGTCAGTGGTGGAGCAGTGTGGAACCAGTGCGGCATCCCAAAGAGAATCAGCAATTTATACCGCGGTGCGCAATTGCAGCGCCGCAGCTAACTACAACAAATACATGAAGTACGAGATATAGACCCAACCCCTGTAGGCCAGAGGCTAACCACATGTGTGTTTGCTGCCGATGTTGTCACCCTGCGGGATTTGGCTATGTGACTTCAGAATCCAACTTAGATTCAACTCAGTGTATGATTCTGAGTAACTTAACAGAGGATTTAGTTCTCTCGAGCCAGGATAGAGGGACTACCTCATCCTGCTATGGTCAGACCCAGGTCGTTGACCAGGGTCCCGTTGCCCCGTGTCTTGACGTGAGTAGCATGCACTATCATTCCTATTACCCAGCCCTGGTTCAATTATGCCAACCTCTCAGATCCCAAGGTGTCCAGGCTTTCTGCGCCTGCAACAGCCAACCACGTGTGTGTTATCTGGGCATTCAGCATCCCTACTTTAGCTACTACATCCCGAGTTGTTTCACTTTTTTGTGTACTATGCTGATGGCGAACTGCCAGCGCCTGATGACCCCACTTAGGGGAATTTGGGCAGTGTTTGGACAGTCAAGGACTGGCGGGGGGCTGGCATTGTGTCGCCGACCTGCGGGCCATTGATGAGGATCACCGAGCAGCCGCCTTCAAGGGGGCGGGCGGGTAATGAGGACGCGGGTCCTCACTACTACAGTGTTTGAATGATCCTTGCGGGACATCCGCGCGTAGTATTGGCACGAGGGAGGATGCACTGGGGGCGGCATGGGGGTTGATGTCCGCTGGCCTTCAGAGAACATTACGGTTCCAACTCAGATGAATGGAAAAAAAGGGAATTTGGGGCCCCCCACTATTGTTTTTTAGGTGTGCGCGGGGGGCTGCCTCCAGGCGGCTAAGTGTAATAAAACCCAAAGTGCATAAGATGATGCAGCCATCAACGGCGCATCTTGACGACATCTTGGTCATGTGGCCAGGATGACCAAGTGGTCGTTATGCGGCCACGGATGCTCTGTGCCCACTATATCATGCTACCAGGCGGCTTCGGTGTGCTGGTATTTTGCAAGCACAAAACTGTTCTATCCGAGCAGGTTTGTGGCTGGCCAGAGTCTCAGCTCAGATGCTTGAGTTATTCGCTAATCCGTCGCAGCTATTGAGAACACATCGAGGCTTCCCAATATCGTCGCCATAGTGGTGTTTACAGATCCTTTGCTCTGCTCAACGATGCAGTGGATCCCTTCTGTGCACGTCCGGTCAAGGTACCCTTGGGAGGGGTGTGTGTGTTCTCAAAGCGGTGGTTCAAAGAGGACCCTACTTGTACCCTCTCCTTCATACTATGCGCCTTCGGCGTCTTCACCGTCGGTCACTTCGATGCACATTTAATTTGTGCGCGACCTCCCTCCTGTACTGGCTGCAAAGCCATAGACTGTTCTTAGACAGCAGTGCAAACACGCTGCTTGCATTCCAGTTCGATGCATGGAAGTCTGCCCTGCTCATTCCCAGATCCGTGGGCATTCAAATTCTTGGATCCTCCAAAGGCGCTCGGCAAGGGCAAATACTTCCAGTTCCACCATCTCTGGCAGCAAATGGCTTTTGTCTGCGACGTGAGTCTCTTAGTCTCACCGCACGCTTGACTCGGTGTATACTGGCCACGCCCTATTTGGTTCGTATTTTGAACGGTTTTAGGCCGAATGATGGTGATGGTAACCCCCATTTGCTATGGTGCCCCAGGCCTAGTCACCACATATTTTGACAGTGGCCAAATTGGTGTCCAAAAAATAATTTTGGGTCATGCCAGATTTCCGACGTAAATCATTAAACAAAGCAAGTTTGCACCCTAAAGCCCTTGCAAAATTGGGCATTGCCGGCACCCTGACGCAGTTTGCATGCAAGCATGTAGATATAGATTACAGCCTGTGATGTCCTTCACTGCTGCATTTACGCTGTAATAGGTGGGTAACAGCTTGTAACACCTTTAGTTCCCAAGATGCACATTTTATGTCAAAAATTGATTTGGACAGTCAGTGAACCCAGTTTGGCAGATTATCTAATAGCCAAGATCTCATTAGATAACACTTATCTAATCTCTAATTGCCATATATGGGCTGATGATCTTATACTGGCCAAATTCAGGAGACGTTCGCAAAATATAATCGCTCAGTTTTGATCCAATCAAGAACATCCTTTGGAGGTTTGATAGATAATTGCAAAAGGAGCATTTTTACAAGTAACTAAGAAATTGAGGGGAAATTTTCTGACCCTGAATAGAACTTTGTCAAAATATGTGGTGGGCTAGGCCGGGGGCACCATATCCATGTTCTGCGGCGCGCGATGTCAAACTCGCGAGCACATCTTTGCTTGGTGTCCCAAGTACAAGCGTACCCGGCCCAGGGAAAGCAACCCCCAACTTTGTTTGGTGCAAATGTCCTTGATTTCCTGCGCAAAAACCCATGGCTTTGCCTCGCCAGCTACCTCCTCCGGAGGGCTGGGATAACAGTAATGGATGGCCATGACCTGGATGCTGTCTTCGTGGCATTGTAAATCTGTAGACCAAGGAACTTCTGGTTCCGTGAATCGACGGGGTGCAGTTGGAAATTGGGTCTCGGGCTCGCGAGGGGCTTAGATGGGAATCGTCAGGCGGGTGCTTGTCACACCCGCATCTGGTGGGACTCTCGCAGTCCTGCAACGACCCAACTGTAGACCATCGCCTGTGGATGACGACTGTTGAAATTGCAGGAGAAGATGGGAAGTCATTGGTGTCACTTTAGGGTCAGACGTTGGGGGGCCCAAAATTCTTTGACAGCTACTTTCGACATTCCGGTCGCTCGGTGCCGCTCAGTTCTGTTGATGTCTCCACCGCTTGCGGCTGCCATCGACATATTTGTAGGCAAGGGTTTTCCCTTCCGAGGCACCTTCTTGTTGTACGCGGAATCCGCCCAGTCCCCATCAGGTCTGAATGCCAGCGAGGGCTCTCTAGGTGTAGGGTGCCCTTATCAGGTCGTTCTTCCGGTTATTCCCCACTTATCGCCATCCTTTACAGACCACAGGCCCGGATTTCAGAGGAGTTGCACCCCATTCTCCGGATACCTACTGGGCGGCACCCCGGATTGATTAGACCCCGTCGTAGGGAAGTCATCCTCTCGTGGGTCCACACATTGGCATCTGGTCTTACCGCAACCTGCCTTCAGCTCCCTACTTCGGCTTACGATCCTTAAACTTTGGTTGTCCCCGTCATAGACCTAATTTCCCCCAAACCCTTGAGGGCAGGCCCAAAGCGCGCTTCACTCATTACAGGTGTTACTGCGGATTCAGAGCACCCGACCCCCCTAGACAACCCCAGTACCCCGGCCGTAGCCTAGAGACCCCCTGAGCGCCGCTGTAGTCCGCTACATCCCTATGGCGTCACACAGGAGTCCCCAGAGCCCCAAAGGTCCACAGGCCCCAGAGAGGACAGCATGGTGACAGTAACTGCTGTCAGCCACACGGCCTTGCCTTCTTTTAATCATATAGGTAGAAGGGATGAGCAGGGGATCTGAATACCACAACATTTTCCAGCAGCTACACAGCCACCTCTGCAAGATCTTTGGTGATTTGAAGGACGCACGTAGCTTACTGCGGCCCAAGAGACATCAAGTTAGTGGAGTCAGTAGTCAAAGTATTCAGGGTAGCTACTAATTTAACCACTAGTTAGGTCCCAGTACGTTAGCAAGATAATTAGTGCTGGAAGCCCATGTGTCAATGAGCAACACTGGGGCGCCAGGTCACACTAGATTGTAGGACCACGATGTTATTGTCGAGAACTGGGACAGTGTACAAGCGGCGAAACCTGAGAAGCGGTAAAAGTGTTATGTAAAGAAGCAAGCAAAAACAAAAAATTAGTCTAAGATAGATCCAGACAAGGAGTCACGTATAAGTAAAGGGCTAAAGATGTTGTAAGCTTGGGCAGCCAGGCTTACATTCCTCCCTACGACGCAAAAGCATTTCACCTAGCCGCCAAGTTCCAGATGTCCCACCTGTGGACGCATTCAGCAATAGTGGGACTCCAAGGCGGCAGATTGCGTGAAGTCCGCATCCCAGCAGACAGACAAAAAAACAGAAAATAATAGGTAATGGCATTGAAAAAAAAATTAAACAGATGAATATAAACTAACTTCGGAAACCTAATCGGGTAATCGATTATTGTAGGTATCCATGGATTATCCAGTTGATCTTCACCAAATTCCGTCCGGTTGCGTTTCGCCAGAGTCATCGGAGTTGAAACCAGGAGGTCAGGCGGATGAGAGACGCCACCTGCATACTGCCTTCATTGACAGAGACTTCTCACAGGAGGGACTAGTTCACGTTCCAGGCAAAATTTCCTGGAGTATCTTCCAGGGCAGGTAACATTCAATATGTGTGGGACCAAATGTGCCCTTGGGACCGCTTTCAGCATCTCCAACAACCACCAGCCTTGTTGAGACTGTCCTTGTTTCAGCCTGAGCTGAGCAGGCGAAGACGGGAAATACGCAATCGGGGGCAGCAGCAGTAGAGGCGGGATGGACTGTGTAATAAGGAGAGGCGGCACCAGGCAAGCAGAGCCTTCTGCAATGAGGCTTTCCCACTGCATACAGTCATTCACTGGTCTTGAGAAGCACTAGTCCTTTGAGACAATGGGATAGCACCACGCACTGAGGTAGCGTATTATCAAGATTTTTTTTGTAATAACAGATTTAGGCATCCCTGCTATGTAATTGCCGGGAGTTTTATTGCATACAAGAAGACTTGGAATGCGAGTCTTGAAGAAGACGCGGACAAAGGGATGGTGGGAATGGTATACGATTCTTATCTGGCCTCATCTCGGACCTGTGTCTTTGCATTCTCCTAAGGTTTTTTTGGAAAACAGAATCCTATATCCACATAAATGGATATACCTTGAGGTTTGAATTCTGTGGAGGCGAGCTGCTACAATATGGCACAAATGGCGCTAGTCGATGACAGCCGACATCCAGTGGCGCTTCCAGTTATCATGATTCACATCACGGGTATTCCAAATCGGGTGGGGTGACCGATGTACAATTCTTAATGAATACGCTTCGTTGTTGTTAAAACATTGAATCCATTTGGTTATGATTATCTGTGGTATACCAACGCCAATGCGTGGCGCCGGCTGCAGCAGGACAAGGGGATGACGTGTCATCCCCTTTGCAGGTACGTCCTCCCCCCGCTTTCGCGTATTCCCCATCTCACCCCCTGTTCCAGCCCCTTTGACTCCCTTACACCCGCGCTCCGCCGCTTCGTACCCATCTGCCGCTGCCGCCCTCTGATACTCGCATTTGCGGGAATCTCAGAGAGCGGACAGCGAAAACGCACACGAGCGCGCCGCCACGAGCACCTGGCAGCCTGCGCCCTGCAGCTACCGAACGTGCAAGGGAAGCATCAATGACCCACGACAGCAGCGCGGACTCCGACGGAACGCCCGGCCAGCGTGCAGCAAGGCGCAGACCGCAGTTGCGGGAGAGCTGGCGGGGAGCAGCGACCGAATGCGGGCGATAAGTGCGCATGCCATAGCGGGAAGCAGCGGGCAAGCAGCGGGCGCGGCAGGCGGCGGGTGAGCTGCCTGTCGTTATCTTCCCAAAGGTAGGATCGACCGTGCGAAAACTGGGTCAGGCTGACCCATTTTGGTGCATTTTTACTCCCTCCCTACCCGCTCACCGCTAGTAAAAATGGCAACCAGCCCTTACTCACTGCATCTTTAATTACATATATATTATGTAGTATTATATATTAGGAGAAAATACATATTAATTAATTTGATCTCTCTTAATAAAGACACTAAAGTGCTGCAAAGAAGTACAGAAAGATTCTATTGAGAGTATTCAGAGATTCTAAGAGATGTTCAAGAGACATTGTAGAGCAATAACCCTAAATCTGGATATCACTTGGGGTAATCCAGGAGCCAACTTAACATCTCTGAGAGCCAACTGAGAGCAATGCAAAGCCACCTTGGATAAACAAGACCATGGTAACCTTTCTCCACAAGTCTTTTTATCTCTGGATCTCTGCATGGCTCTCAGAGACTCCAGATGGCTCTCCGAGATACACAAGCTTACCAGGGGAAAACATGATTTTTCCTGATGCAAGTGGTGGACAGTGGTAAATTTACTGGTGGCAAGTAGTGAAAAGTGGTGGCAAGTGGTGGACTTCAATAGACTAGTATCTCATCCGGTGGAATCCACCAGATTCCAATGGATTCCAGTGGAAACTGGTAACTAAAAGTGGTGGAGTGCCAATTACTGATTATTTGTTATTTGCTGTCCAAATTAATGAAATGATCCTGCTATGAAATTAATAGTCACGCACACAGCAACTTTTTCATATTTTGCCATGTTGCGGGATCAATTCTACTCATGCTGGCAATTTCATATTCTGCTGTGTGTATTTTCATTTCCAATTTCATATCCTGCCATGCACATTTTCATTTATTCTCGTTGGTGCGGGCTCAAATTCTGCTGTGAGTGCAATCATTATTTTTTGCAGGTGCACTCATTTGTTGCCATGAGCGCGCTCATTATTTCTCGTGGGTGCACTCTTTCTCAATTCTGTGCACGCTCAAATACTGTTAATACTTTCATTGAGTGCCGTGCACATTATTATTAATTGCCGCATGCAATATCATTAATTGCTGCATGTGATATCATTATTTGCCCTATGCACAATCAATAAGCGCCGTGTGCATGATCATTTATTTTTGTGTGCGGGATCATTATTTGCTGTATGTGTGATCATTAAATGCCATGTGCAATATTATTTCTGTCCTGGGTATATCACATGAGCTTATACCACATGACTAGTGGGGTGGGAACTGCTAAAAATAGCTAATATCTATTATTGGTATGGGGTTCATATGGCTGGCTGTCCTGCATTCCCTGTGCAAATATAGGACTATTATATATCATTAGAAGCGTAATTTTGAGCTGAATCCATCTGTAAAGGTTTCATGGTTCTAGCATCACTGGATGCTGAGATAATAGCAAAATACTGTATTCTTTAAATAGAAATAACGTAAATCATCAATTTCTCAGCGCCCAGGCAGTATTTTCCCACGATCCAAATTGAAACCTGTACTTCAAATGCATATCTATAAGATCAAATTAGAATTATGCTTATCGGATTGCTAATGCTTATGCAATACCCTTATCAAAATATAAATTGATTAGGCTCTAGTGTCTGCAATAATTGGAATATTGAAATAATCTAAATTGGTTCTTTTAAAGCTCATGCTAGCCTTTTAGATCCCCAAGTAACTAATTGAATTTAGAGCTTTACCTGATCTCATCCTGGGAGAAATGCTGCAATATCTACGCTGCTCTACTGATTGACGTACATGAAATTTTGATGTACTGTCAATGTAGGTAGCAATAAGAAGTTATTTAGAATCCATATTTTTAGTTTGCAGGATATTACCATACCTCCAATATAGCTAACTCAGAATCACCTATCTGAGCAGTTGTTTGAAGTACCTATATGCATACTTACCCACTTTCTCTGTTATGTGAGATAGGTGTATGAATGAAAGAGCCCAGGAATAAAATATCATTAAAGTAAAGCTCAGATTACAATATTCTCAAGTTGTCTAAGGTTGGCACCTTACAGAATTGAGCAAAGTGGGTAGGTACCCTACTCCTTCCGAGCCTGAGTTGCCCACCCCCCAGTCATTTGCCCGACAAGGAATTCCAGACACCACAGATCACTACTACTGTGGACTGACAATGGCCACTCACTCAGTTTATGCCACATATCAAGCGGACCAAGTCTGCCCAACCGTGGAGGGTTGCCTGGCCTGGTATCACCCAGACATTTGGCCCATCTTTGCAATATTCCCTTGCTTATTGTGCCCTATGCTTTCACTCCCTTTTGGGCATGACCAGTCTGAAGACCAGCCACTTTGGGCTCCAACCAGTGATTCCCCTGTAAGCTCTTAAATCCAAGCCAGCACCCGCAGGCACCAGTCCAAGCTGTGAACCATGTTGCACCACACAACAGGGCTAACAAGGCCTGCCCCCTATGCCGGGAAACCAGTTCGTGGGACAGGATCATTACCACCAGAGAATGACCTGGAAATGGAATCACCCGTGCAGGTCCCAGGCTTGTGACTGTAACCAATGATATATCACATGCCTAGCCCAACTTTTAATCACGTAGGTATTGGGGGATGAGTGGGGATCGAACCCACAACCTGACTGGATGGTGCACAGCCACCCTTTGCAAGTCTTTGTCCTTGATTTTCTGCACAAGAATCCTTTGGCTTTTGCCTCGCTGGCCACTCCTCCTGGAGGGGCTGGATAATAGTAGTGGACAGCCAATCTTGGTCAATTTGGACTGTGTTCGCTGCAGCAGTGACACGACTCATAGGGTCAGTTGCCAGCTTAGGCATTAATGGCATACATCCTAGTGGTAGTTTTTCCCATCCTTCAATGGTGCCGGGGTTGGGAACATTGGTGCTAATGGGCCAGCCCCCCAAAGGGTTAGACAGCAAAGTAGTTGGGCTCTGGATCTGCCTTTGGGTGGGTTTATTCCTTGGCTACGGTGTATGGTGAGCAACCATGACTTTGATTTGGGTTGGAGTAGCGGCAGGCGCTGTCTGGGTCCTTCGAGGGCCTGAAATTCTTTTGATGGTGGCCTTAGACATTTCATTGTTGGTGCTAGTCTGTTCTGTTGATGTCTCCACTGCTTGCAGCTGCCATCAACATATTTGCTAGGCAAGGGTTTTCCTTCCTGAGTGGGTTCTTCCCTCTTGTTGCTCGTTAAACTAGTTAGGCCGCTCTTGTAGTAGTTTAGCTGCAGACTGTGATTGCGCACTGCATAATAAATTGCAATGCCCTTCAGAATGCCGCAGCAGCCTTGTCTGTCAATATTATGCATGAGAGGCTACTAGTTAGCCAATAAGACATATGCATCCAGAGCGCTAGTAGGCCTTATACTGCCACCTCCCTTGCCTGAGTTGGTCTGCTCACTGCTAGGTGGTGCTCGTTGCTGTGCTTGACAGTGAGCAAGAGTGCTTGTCGCTGTTGTCAGGGTTGACCAAAAAAGGAAGTCATGGGAAAAACTGCTATCTCATCACAGATTAGATTAAACTGGTCTATTTTTGCATTTTCCATCAAAGTTGGCATTACATCAGCAATTTCCATCACATGGAAGCATAACACATGGCCTAACACTGCCACATCTGACTCAGCAACCCCTTTAGAAGTTCCCACACCCAAAAATAGAAAATTTCTACTATTGATTGGGGGGGCATCCTGCAGTTGGTCTGCTTCTCCTGGGGGAGTATGGAACTATCTTATATCAGGAGAACCGCATTTTCAAGCTGAATCCGAATATGAAGGTTTTGTATTTTTAGCTACTGCCGTTCACACAAAATAAGCGAAATACTACAAGCAAAAATGCTTGCAGGCAGATTTCTCAGGATTCGCTGCACTGATTTGCACACTCTAAACTGCAGCATGTAGGGCCTATTAATACCTTTCTAACAAGCTCCTGCACGTTGTAATGCATTTTGTATTAGCTGCACAATAAATTTATTAATATAAAATACATGGGCACTTATACGGCACTTCCTGCATATAATAATAAAGTGCTTAGTAACGCGACCTTTAGATATTATAAATCTTTGTTAACAACCAAAGGCACACATTGATAGCTCTACTCCCCAAATTTATATGGCTAAAAGCGCAGAAATTCACATAAAATCTGTATTTCCACAATATCTCGCTCAATTCCTTACCGCATTCTGACGCTCTAAATTGTGTCACATTTTCCTAATTTATAGCTTTCTAACAAGCCCTTATTCGCCCAGATTGAAGCACAGGAATGTACTCATCTAAGTGATGTGTTGGCTGGATTGATGGGTGGCATGCTGTCACATGACCCATCAATGCCACATTCTCCTCCCTCTACTCATTCTGCATCCATTCCTGCCTCAATTCTTGATGGAATTACATAATTCTTTTTGCAAGCTTAAAGTACTTTTTATTCTGCTCATATCCATGATATTTACGCCATTACATATGCATTATTCCATGTACTATTAGGGAAGTTCGCTTTTTTGACCAGAAATATTATCTGAATCTGGCTAGATACAGCAGCTACAGTCTCCAAAATGCTTCAAATATCTTTTATTAACAAGGTAGTATCAGATTTATATCTTTTTTTTGCATCTCAGGACTCTCTATTATGCTTAAACAGTAAGAAAATAAGCCAAAAATGCGAAATCAGTACTATATACTTTATATTCTATACTGTATAACACCTCAAAGACCATCTAAAACATGCATTATAAGTCCCTTGCATCCTTACCTTTTTATTTTTGAAAGTTTCAATATGACCACCCATATGGTCAGAAAGATGGGGTAGGTTGTTTACTGATATATGCTGTATTTGATTATATGTCAATCAATGTGTGGTGACTTTCAACACATTTGCCTCTGCAGACCTCAATCCTTACTCAAATCTTGAGAAACCTTTTTTATATTGTAAATATATATTTGGGACAGCTATTTCATTAATTATAGGAGCATTCAATATATATTAGAATTTTAATTGCCAAAATACCTATTTTTAATAAATTAAAGAGTAACTTGAAGATTCTACTATGTTCTAAGCAGTATAATGCCAAAGTCAAGAATAGAATATTGAGATGTATGTATATATTACTGTTCCCAGTATTAGAAATGAGTGGGGAGGTAATATTGATAAATTCAGTGCCAATTCAATGTAGAATTTAAAAATAGTGAGTCAATGTATGGCTGTACAGTCCAATTTCAATGATAAAATGCTCTCTTTATTGCTGGACATTCTGGCTATGTATATTCATCTTTCTAAAGAGTCATATCTGCAATATACATTCTGTACAATCCATAATTCTACATATATAGCTGTAATATGTGGTAATTTCAATGTAATAAATTATACATGGAAACCCATAAGACAATATAATAAACAGAAATAAAGCATATCACATTCTAAATTATGCAAAAAGATCTAAAGGATTGGTGCAGGCATGGGTGAGCAATCATCAATTGATGTGGAGGGGGAGGAGGGCAATCAGTGATGAGTGGCCAAGTGGCTGTGCACCTAATGGTGGCCAGGAGGATGCCATCACACTGCTTAGATGAGTACATTCCTGTGCTCCGATCTGGGCGAATAAGGGCTTGTTAGAAAGCTATAAATTAGGAAAATGTGACGCAATTTAGAGCGTCAGAATGCGGTAAGAATTGAGCAAGATATTGTGGAAATACAGATTTTATGTGAATTTCTGCGCTTTTAGCCATATAAATTTGGGTAGTAGAGCTATCAATGTGTGTCTTTGGTTGTTAACAAAGATTTATAATATCTAAAGGTCGCGTTACTAAGCGCTTTATTATTATATGCGGGAAGTGCCGTATAAGTGCCCGTGTATTTTATATTAATAAATTTATTGTGCAACTAATACAAAATGCATTACAACGCGCAAGAGCTCGTTAGAAAGGTATTAATAGGCCCTACATGCTGCAGTTTAGAGTGTGCAAATCAGTGCAGTGAATCCTGAGAAATCTGCCTGCAAGCATTTTTGCTCGTAGTATTTCACTTATTTTGTGTGAACAGCAGTAGCTAAAAATACAAAACCTTCATATTTGGATTCAGCTCAAAAATGCAGTTCTCCTGATATAAGATAGTTCTATACTCCCCCAGGAGAAGCAGACCAACTGCAGGATGCCCCCCCAATCAATAGTAGAAATTTTCTATTTTTGGATGTGGGAACTTCTAAAGGGGTTGCTGAGTCAGATGTGGCAGTGTTAGGTTATGTGTTATGCTCCCATGTGATGGGAATTGCTGATGTAATGCCAACTTTGATGGAAAATGCAAAAATAGACCAGTTTAATCTAATCTGTGATGAGATAGCAGTTTTTCCCATGACTTCCTTTTTTGGTCAACCCTGACAACAGCGACAAGCACTCTTGCTCACTGTGATGGACAGTGAGCAGCTCCCCTTGCCCCAGCAGAGGCCAGCTGAGTTTGAATCCAATCCCCCCTGCAAATTTGCAATGTATTTTTGCATTGTGGATGTATCCCTTATATATGCCAGTATGCATTGGTTGATACATTATACTGCCAGCTACAGGTGATGAAGGATTCGAAGCGCGTCATTTTGCAGGACGCGGATGCAATTGATTGGGTGTTACCTGCTTCAAGTGCCAGCAGAAGAGCCAGTACCATGGCAAATGTATTTTGTCAGACACAATAGCTGCTGGAGACACGGCAAAGATGGTGGAAGTCAAAGAAGATGCGGCCCTCGCCATTATATGGTGTTTTTATGTTTGAGGGGGTACAATTTTGATTTCTTATGTTTTATGTTTTATTTTATTTTCTATTTGTCTTTCTGTCTTTTGAACCCCCCACTTTTGCTCGAGGGTATATGTTAGAATTAATGAGCTCAGCAGAGTTTGTTTTATCTTATTGTAGCACATGACACATTTGTAGTCAGTAGCGATGTTTTGTTTCTCTTGTTCTTTACTCAATTACCACGGTGTTCCCATACTCACACCCTGCGCTGTCTAGTGCACCTGACAAATTCCAACAATTAGGACAGAAGCAGACTGAGAGCATCTCCTTGCCCTCCTAGATGGTCTCCCCAGAGAACAAGATGCTGTCAAGAAACTCTGCTTAGGACTGAAATATTGCCACACCCTCCTCGATCAACAAGAGGAGAACCAAAGATTGATCTACAAGGACATCAACAGAGTCAAGACCCCTGCTTTCCTCAACAGAACCCACCTTCCCTTTGGCGAGTATCCCCAACCAGACCTCATCTGAAGCCTGCGCGGCTACTACTACCCTCTTTATATAGACACAAAAACTTGGTTCCCCAGACCCAACCGAGACCACTCAGTTGACAATGCTCCAACTCACCAAAACTGCCTCCAGCAAGCAGAAGGTCTTAGGCTCACATCACCCTCACACCTGGTGAGGTTTTCCCCTGCCAATGTGATCACAACATGCAAAGGCAGCCACCTCTACATCCACACTGGAGACAAAACATGGATCTGCAACAAATGCGCACATGTCGTCGTTGTACCCAACTCCTTCATCTTCAATGTCGAGATGCACCCCACTGGTCAACAAGCTGGACCATCCAATGTTTCTTCCACCTTGTCAAACAACCATTGTCATTGTACTGGATGTGGTATTTGATAGTATCCGGAGGCTACTCCCTAACCAGGGAGTAATATTACACGTACAAGTTTATTTTTGATATATCTTTTCTTTTTCCTCCTCTTTCCTCAACAATAACAATGTTACATGTACTTATATGTCGCAAATCTCCAGAATGCCTTATAAGGCATTCAGCTTATAATGCCATTTCCCAGCCTTGTAATGTGTCTTATAATTAGAATTTTTGATTGTAATGATGCTCGCCAATTATAATTTTCTCATTGGCTTTACAAGTATGAGCATCGGCTTATAATGCCTGTCAATGACTTGTAAGGTAATTTCTCGCTTACAACGTCGCATTTCTCAGCTAAAAAATTGCTCCGAAGTCAAATTCCCACGACATCTCTAGAGCGTGTTTACTGTGCATTAATGGTGCGCATGCCTCAACACAGGTATAAAACATGGGTAAAAACACTTTATATAGCTCATATCATGCATTACATAGCAAATTAAAGGTAGTACAGCAATTGAATCATGAAACAAGCGTGCAAATTCAGGTATTCTCTATAAGATTGTACTGAAGAATAGTATCTGCTCAGAATCATTCTCTATCCCCGTATCCTTCAGTATAATTTATGCTGAGCAAGGATATATATCTATTCAATGATTAGTCTACTTATAGAGGTGTTTACGAGCAGAGGCGGCCCATGGCCGCACAGATATATTAGTTGTTAGGCACTATGCACTGCAAAATTCTATTGGCTAGAGACGATACAGCCACTCACCCAGTCGACTGAACAAAATACAAAATCTTGTTGATGTGGCTTGTACGCTCCTTTAAAATAGTAAAGTCTTGGGCATGGTCTTTTGTCGTACAAGCACCTAAGGTCAGTAGGTACTAGGTATACCATATTAGTTAGTTGGTACTTGTAGTCAATACATATGTATGTACAATTTGTAGTCGCACCATAGTAAAAGAACTCAGAATAATTAAGTTGAGAGTAACAAATTGTGATTAGTATAACTCTTAGTAGGTAAGTAAGTAAAGTAAATAACTAAGTAATGGTTCAGATGGTTAAGACGAAATCTAATGAGATTAGAAAGTCAGTAAGAAAATTGAAATGGGTTCTTATTTTCACTAAATCAACTGGTCTGCCTTGTAAGGCAGGCCATATCAATTACAATTGCTTGCGAGCATCTTATAATTGAGTGGTACCTGCCATTTTTATCATTTCCTAATGGCAAATGCCAGCACAACTATTTGATTGGTGCCGTATGAATTTATGAGAGCAAAATCATTATTTGCCGTGTAAAAACTCATTAATTGCCGTGTGCGCACTGTTATTTGTCGCCGTGTATGCACTCATTAAAATATCTGCTCATTAATTGCCGTGTGCGCTCTCATTAAATGTTGTGTGCGGTCTCATTAATGACTGCGTGAACTATCATTAAATGCCGGATGTGAGATTTCAATAGGCGCCGTGCGCACTATCATTAACTACCGCATGCGCACTCATTAAATGTCATATGCGCTCTCATTAAGTGCCGTGTGTGCTATCATAAAATGTCGTGCGTGCTGTCATTAAATGTCGTGCATGCTCTCATTAATTACCATGCGCGCTATCATTAAGCGCTGTGTGCGCTCTTATTAAATGTTGTGCATGCTCTCATTAACTACTGCGCACACTATCATTAAGCACCATGTGCGCTCTCATTAAATGTTGTGCATGCTCTCATTAAATGTCGTGTGCGCTCTCATTAAGCGCCGTGTGCGCTCTCATTAATTTCCGTGTGCGCAATTATTAAATGTTGTGCGCGCTCTCATTAATTACCATGCGCGCTATCATTAATTACTGTGCGCGCTCTCATTAAGCGCCGTGTGCGCTCTCATTAAATGTTGTGCATGCTCTCATTAATTATTGTGCACACTATCATTAAGTGCTGTGTGTGCTATCATAAAATGTCGTGCGTGCTATCATTAAATGTCGTGCACGCTATCATTAAGCGCCGTGTGCGCCCTCATTAAGCGCTGTGTGCACTCTTATTAAATGTTGTGCATGCTCTCATTAACTACTGCGCACACTATCATTAAGCGCCGTGTGCACTCTCATTAAATGTTGTGCACACTATCATTAAATGTCATGTGCACTCTCATTAATTACCATGCGCGCTCTCATTAAGCGCCGTGCGCACTATCATTAAATGTTGTGCGTGCTATCATTAATTATTGTGCACACTATCATTAAGCGCCGTGTGTGCTATCATAAAATGTCATGCGTGCTGTCATTAAATGTCGTGCATGCTCTCATTAAGCGCCGTGTGCGCTCTCATTAAATGTCGTGCGCGCTCTCATTAATTACCATGCGCGCTCTCATTAAGCGCCGTGTGCATTCTCATTAAATGTCGTGCGTGCTATCATTAATTAACGTGTGCGCTCTCATTAATTACTGCGCGCGCTGTCATTAAGCGCCGTGGGCACTCTCATAAATTACCGCGCGCGCTATCATTAATTGCTGCATGTAATTTCATTTCTGTCACAGGTTTATCACATGAGCTTATACCACATGACTAAGGGTGGGAACTGCTAAAAATAGCAAATATCTATTATTGGGATGGTGTGCATATGGGTAGTTGTCCCATATCCCTTGGGGTACTATAGGACTATTATATATCAGCAGAAGCATATTTGTAAGCAGAATCTGCCTGTAAAGGTCTCGTGATTCTAGCTTGACTGGTTGTGGAGATAATAGCAAAATACTCTGTTCTTTAAATAGATTAATTAATGATAGCACGCACAACATTTAATGAGAATGCACATGGCGCTTAATGAGAGCGCGCATGGTAATTAATGAGAGCGCACACGACATTTAATGATAGTGTGCACCACATTTAATGAGAGCGCACATGGTGCTTAATGATAGTGTGTGCAGTAATTAATGAGAGAGTGCACGACATTTAATGATAGCATGCACGACATTTTATGATAGCACACACGGCACTTAATGCGAGCGCACATGACATTTAATGAGTGCGCATGCAGTAATTAATGATAGTGCGCACGGCACCTATTGAAATCTCACATACGGCATTTAATGATAGTTCATGCAGTCATTAATGAGACCGCGCACGACATTTAATGAGAGCGCACACAGCAATTAATGAGCAGATATTTTAATGAGTGCGTACATGGCGACAAATAACAATGCGCACATGGCAATTAATGAGTTTTTACACGGCAAATAATGATTTTGCTCTCATAAATTCATACGGCACCAATCAAATAGTTGTGCTGGCATTTGCCGCTAGGAAATGATAATAAGTGGCAGGCACTAGTGTATAATCAAAATTCTGGACATTATAGTAAATAACTCTTACATTACAATGAGACGGTCGATTATCTCGATTATAAACCTTATAAGGCATCTGGGAAATTTGCGACATAGCAGACCACGTCACCATCTTCAACAAGATGAACATGGTTCTCATCGTCAACTCCAAACTGTGTTCAACCACAGTTTTCCTTTTTCTCTAGTCTTTGTTGTATTCCTCCCACATCGACGTGTCACCAATGTGGTCAAACATTCTAATACATTCCACTTCACATTCCATCATACTATGACCACCTCATTGACATGTACCTTGCTGATAGTGTTTAAAGGTTCAGTCTCAAGACTGCACAAAAACTGAGACTGGACTGGACCATGACTGCAAAAGACCGCAAAATTGAAAGACTGCAAAAGACTGGACCACGGTCTTGGTCTTTGGTCCATCATTATTTTGAAAATAGAAAGACTGCAAAAGACCAGTCCAAACTGGTCCAAACTGGTCTTGTCCCACCTTAGCATATGAATATTTTAGTACTTAATTTTACCTATCTAACAAGCTCAGGATCATAATTTTTGGATAAGATTTGACAGAGTACTGAGCTGCTGTGTTCCCTCTACTCCTTTTCTACTCCTTTATAGTTTTTCATTTGTTTCTCAGCCATTTTTCATGATCTTTAATGTATTTTGGTTAGATAATTTATAAGTATTAATATATTACCTAGCAACTATTGAAATTCCATTGAAAAGACCAGTTTAAACTGATCCGAGACCAGTTTAGACTTTAGACTGTAACTGGTCTCAACTGGTTTGTAGACTGAAAAAGACCGCACTGGACTGGTTTTTTGCAGTCCGGTCCAGTTTTTGGACTATTTTTGAAGTAGGTGGACTGGTCTAGGTCTCAGTCTTGCCAAATTTGGGCAAAAAACCAAACCAGACCGGACTTTTAAACACTACTCGCTGATCTGTTGGTTTCCTATTTGCTACGCATTTCACACAGACTATTTTGAACCGCGATTATTCCCGTGTGGGCGCTGATCGTGCCTTAGCTCCTTTCACTATATAAGACATAGCTAGAACTACTTGTAACCTTAGCTAGTTCTAGTTTGGGTCAATCTAAGCTTCCCTTATTGCTACTTGCTCACTTCGCCACAACTCTGCCTAGGAAGATAGGTATTTGTCGCAAATCTACAGTCATCAGAGAACAAGTTATTGCACCAAGCAGCATGGGACTTAGAATGAACATTTAGTGATTGATTTGGTCTCAATGCTCGACATTTGTAACAGGGGGCATAGTATCAGTGCGGGGACAGAGAACAATATATTAATACTCACCTATTTAGGGGATGACAACAATGTATTATCCCTATGTTCCCTATTCCTCCTGCATCTGGTAGATGCTTGATGATGGTGAGTGGTTGAAAATATCAGAATTTAAGCGTGGTCAGCAATGTCACAGTGTTGTGTCAAATATTTTGAGCTCCGATTGATTCCAGGCCAAAACTCCATCACCTGCTAGTGGGGTACGGCTTTTGGTGGAGTACAAAAACTTCAACCTGTGCCCGTACCCCAGCACAACCCAGGCACAAGCCCACCAGGTTTGTTGCACCCATGGTTGTCCCTATCAGTGAATAGTACTGAACTATTACGACCAAGTGTTCACGCCATATGACATATGACACAAGGTGTTCACTGCGTTAGGTGTTCACTCATCCCCATTAGGCAATTAAGGGTCCAATTCGTGGCCATTTTGGAAAAATTTTGTGTCAAAAAGGGCAAAAAATACCAAATTTGCTGACTAAGTACAACTTTGAGCCCAAATGACCTATGACATTTGCACCAAGTGTTCAGTTCACAAGCCAAAATGACATGTGACTGAACACTTGGTCGTAATAGTACAGTAGTAGAATGTGGTACAAGATAGAATCACTAGGATAGAGTAGCAAAAAAAAAGTAACAGAAACTAGTGGAAACTAGGGAAAAGCAGGGGTATGGCATATCCAGCTGGGTACTGGGTATGGGTATGCCTGGGTATGGGTCTGGGTAGCATTCTCCATACCCAGTACCCAACCATACCCCACTGTTGCACCCACTGTGAACCCTAGGACCGGGAATTTTTCCCGGTTTCAGGACGCGTTTGACGAGTCTTTTATTCTCGTCAGACATGCACAAAGTACTCGTATGCCAGTTGCATTCCCCGTCTGACAGGGAAAGCCATGACTGGGAGTAGACGGGTAATAGTTACTGGCTGTTTGGCAGCCATTCCCAGTCAGGTAATAACTTCCCGTTTACCAAGGATACCGTAAAGCGAGGCAAATTCCCTCGGATTCACAGTAAAGTTTACCTGACTTGTCTCTCGCTTTACTGGGGTTTTTTTCTTGTCCACTAGGTAATTTTTCTCGCATAGTATACATTGAAAATCTTTGAAATAAATGTATTGTAGGGTAGTATGTACAACATTGAAATGTACAAATACAGGTTGGGCGAATAGCCAGCTGTTGTGTCACCGTTGACTAGGGAATGACATTGGTGACGTTTCGCGAGAGAGGGCCCAACCCAAGTCTTCGAGGCGTGGGTTTGGCTGTTGGCGGTTTCATTGGCGGTCTTTTGGGAGCTTGCGCTGACTTTGCAGTGGATGAGCGACTTGACCGCTGTGTGTTGACCTGCTGCTTCTTGCGACTATGATCAACAGCTTCTTCTGTGTCCAAGTCTTCTGCCTGCCGAGTACGCTTTGGCTTTGCCACCTTTGTAGAGGGAAGTAGACGGCGAGGGGGTGGGGGAGGATCTAAAAGGAAGGTGAGTGATGTAAACTGTCAAAGATAATGATTACTCACCTGAACAATAGATGTCGTCGTTGTCATCATTGTCCTCATTGTTGCCATCCTCGCCATTACCGTCATCATCATTCCCATCCTCACCGTGACCATCATCATCATTCCCATCCTCGCCGCGACCATCGCCGTCATCCTCACCATCATCGCCATCTTGGACTTCACCGGCGCTGTGGCGATTTTTCGAGGCCGCACGGAGCTCCTTATTGTGACTCTTTCGAACACCTGCGATATGAGTTTTGACCATGTCGGTGATGGCCCAGTTATGCGGAAAACATTCCTCTGTGAGATACGGAAACTCGTCTCGGACCTAGATAAAGTATTGATCTGAATTTGCGATAAAATGGATAAAAATTAGTACGTACTAGTCGGATGACCTGGCCTAACTTTGCATGGTCCAAGTTCTTGTACTTTGATGTGCAGTTCAGACCAACCCTGATGCAAGATTTGCGAACAGAGTGCTTAAAAGGCACGGCTGTCAACGCTAGAAGAAAAATAGGAAAGAAGGAAAACTCACGCGCATTCTATCATACTCGGCGTCTCCATTTTCAAACTTTCCTAGCTCCATTGTTTCGAATATGTTGAAGCCCCGCTTGCGACTACCAGCCTCCCCTTTTGGTCGGTGGATTGGTGTAATGGTGGACTCCGAGCTCGCTTGTTGGGTTTGGTTGCCTTGAAGAGTAGGTTAGTAATGCTTAATAGAGGTGATTGTCCTTACCTTGGATGCTCTGGAGCTGGCGCTCTAGTGCCTTAGTCCTCTCATAAAGCTCCTTGTAAGTTGGCTGACCATTCAACATGCTGACAATAAATATTAGAGTGTTTGCTGGTTGAAATACTTTGAAAGGTCGGATTATAGAGTGTTGAGTAGGTTGTCAGAAGTTATGATAAAGGCGGGTAAGAGTAGACCTAACCAGTAGGTGGTAGAGAATGTGGAAGTTAATGGAGAGTCGAGCTTTGAGCACAGCGCACGGAATAGAATTACATCACGTGACCAGACTCGCTGACCGAGTTTTGAACTGACTTCGTTGAACGTTCACATGCGATGCCCGCAATCAGTATCTCTCCCACCACACCTGCTCAGGCATCTACTTTCTCTCGAGCCTAGTAAGTCCCATGTCTTCGGGCAGCTTGAGCTCATGCCTGGGCTCGCTGTCCGAACCATGCACTTGGAGCAGTTACATTGATAACACTGACAATGCATGCCAGCAGAACACTGTGACGACCATCGACCGACGACAATTGTGGAAGACGAACAAGTGTTAGCAAGTAAAAGGGTACAAGATACTGCTTCATTAAATCTACAAATCGAGTGCTGTCATACAAATCAACTAATATATATCAACATTTGTTCATTTCTTGCTCAAAAGCCCATCACGAAGGTCGTACAAGTTGTTCAATCTATTGGCGATCCTTTCAAAGGTACGTATTTGCTGCGAAATATGCTCAATTTGCAGGTCTGTGTTGAGCCGTTGAGCATTGATCTGGGGAGTGTATCTGTGGCGACGTGCATAGGGACCATTGGCGATGGGTGTTATGGGACCTGTCTGGCGAGGTTCTGGAGAGGGTGATGAAGGAGGAAGTGGGGAACCTTGGTTGGGAGGAAGAGAGCTCTGGCGAGGAGGAGGAGAGCTTTGGCGAGGGAAGTGCAGGCCTTTAACGGCTACCTTTCCTGCCCACGAAGCAATGCCCTATCAGATGCTATGGTAAGTGCATTCAATAATCCATCGAAATTGCTGTAACTCACTTGTTCCTTGACACTATCAGTGTCTAATCCTGTTTCTTCTGTTGCACTGCTCTGATACACCTGCATTTGATCTATCTGCGTCTCAGGATCCTCGCTTTCTTCGCCGACTTCAGGGTTCTCTTCATCAATGACTTCGTTATTTCTGTCATTGGTGACTTCGCCATTTTCTTCATTGGCAATTTCACAATTCTCATTCGACTGTTGGTCATCAACGACAGGTTTCATTTTGTGGCGGGGATGAAAGTGAGGGTGGAGGTTGAAAGTCAAGTGCGCAACATAAAGTGGGTGATCTATTAATAAAAATTCCTGAATAATCACGACTTACATTCAATATTGCAGAAGCGCCAACTTTTTTTCTATATCTCACATTCCTTCACCACGCCAAACTCTATACCAAACCAAAACTCGTTCAATGTCTACAAACAAATGAAAGCGAAAACCTCTTCCAAAATGCCCTTGTCCATGTGGTTGCGGAGGGCTCTTGACGGAGCGGTCAATTATGAGGCATCGTGATGGCAAGCACCTCCCAACCCATATTCACGCCAGTCAACACGCAGCACAAATTGCATCCAATTCTCTGCACGTTTCACTTCCGCCGTCGCTGTCCTTTGAATTCGACCACTCGGGTCATCACGATGCACTTTTTTCACCAAACTTGGATTATCCAAGTGCTGATGATATTGCTGCACTGGGCGCTCACAGCACTTGGTCAGGACGTCGTGCAGCAGTCGACGAATATGTATCCGATCCAGAGGACGAGGCCGAAGGTGATGGACTTGATGCTTTTAGCGGTGAAGCAAATAATGTCGAGCCTGAATTTGGTTTCAACAATGGTGCTGGACTGGAGGATGCTGAGGAGGAATATGGAGAGGAGGATGTGATCGATGAGGACCTTGAGCGTCTCTTCGCACAATTTAGTATGTTATTTCTCTTGATTATTGCTTCGCTTCAATTAACATGCTATTAGAGGAGGAACTTTCTGACGCAGACCTTGATATGCTTCGTTCGTATGCATTGAAAGTTGGAGAAAACCTTTCAGAGAAAACCTGGGCCCAAATACGGCACGTATACCACCGCCACAACATCCCTTCACTCAAAGTAACGAAGGCGCGTGTGGAATTTCTTGCTGCATATAAACCAGTGTCGTATGACTGTTGCATTAATTCATGTATCTGTTATGTTGGACCCCACGAAGCGAAAACTCAGTGCCCTTATTGCAATGAAGACCGTAAGAATAATCTTGGGCGTCCTCGCAAGACATTCACATATTCCCCAATCATTCCACGTCTTCGATCTGCCTACAAGGATTCTGAAGCTGCAGATGCTATGCGATATCGTGCCAACTTTACCTCTGAGCAAGGACTTGTCAAGGACATTCTGGACGGTGAAAACTACAAGATGCTCAAGGAGGAATACGTTACTGTGGGAGGCATACAACAAAGTCACAAATTCTTTGGCGACAACCGCGACGTTGCTCTCGGCCTTTCGCTCGATGGGTTCTGCCCATTCAAGCGGCGGAAGCAAACATGCTGGCCCTTGATTCTATTCAACTATAATCTCTCGCCGGAGATTCGATTCCATTTGCGCAATATTCTTTGTGTTGGCGTTATTCCTGGTCCTTCAAAACCACAGGATGCCGATTCTTTCGCTTATCCTTTGGTCGAAGAACTATTGGAACTACTTTCTGGGGTCTCAGCTTTCGATATCATGGATAATGAACGGTTTGTGCTGCGCGCTTATCTTTTGGCTGTCTTTGGCGACATTCCAGTGATCTCAATGATTATGCGAATGAAGGGCCACAATGCAATCTTTCCATGCCGCATGTGCACGATCAAGGGAGTATGTATACCAGAAACGCGGTCCACCACGCACTATGTTCCCCTCTATCGCGCCAACCATCCAACTGTCCTCACTGCACCAGGTGATGCTCCAGAAATAGCAATCTATGATGCTGCAAACCTTCCTCTTCGCACACACGACCAGTTTCTTGCCCAGGCTCACAATGTCCAGTTTGCTCCTAGCAGTGCAGAGGAGCAGCGTAGGGCAAAGGCATGTGGAATCAAGGGTATTCCACTTCTGTCTCATCTTCCCTCCCTTTTCTTTCCTACCTCATTTCCATTTGATTTCATGCATCTTATTTGGGAAAATCTGATCCCAAATCTGATACTACTTTGGACCGGCAAGTTTAAAGGCTTGGATGAAGGTGACGAGTCATACGAGTTCTATCCAGGTGTCTGGGAGGCTATTGGTGCGGCTACAAAGAGGTCCGGATCAACAATCCCTTCCGCCTACGCCAGTTCTCGACCACCGAATGTTGCAGAAGAAGCATATGCATGTACCGCTGATTCGTGGTCATTCTGGACACTCTATCTTGGCCCAACACTTCTCAAAGGACGCTTTCGAAATGATGTCTACTATAAACATTTCATCGAGCTTGTTGTATTATTGAATCACTGCCTTCAATTTGAGATAACGAAGGAGGAGATTGCCAAACTGAGGGTTGGGTTTCAAGAGTGGGTTACAAAATTTGAAAAGTAAGTCGCGTATATTCTATCAGATGTTTCATCTTATTGACGTAAATATTCAGAATCTATTATCAAAACTCGCCCGAGCGTGTTTCTACGTGTCCACTGACTGTCCATGGTCTTTTACACATTGCTGATTCTATTGAAGCAATGGGTCCTGTTTGGGCATACTGGGCGTTTCCAATGGAGCGATTCTGCGGGAAACTTGGACGCAACATAAGCAGCCACCGCCACCCTTTCGAGAACATTGCCTCCTACCTTACAGCAATTGCGCAACTGCAGGAAATCAAGAACCGATTCAACGTGCATGAAGACTTGTCACTTCTGCCTCCGAGTGGTGGAAACTCGCACGAATTTGAGTTTGATGAGTGTACATCTCAATTCAAAT